>CAWUFW010028317.1:0-22415 GCA_963921515.1 Calotriton arnoldi | reverse complement strand
GCGATGACAACTACTTTGTCTTTATTCTGCATGCCTCGTTCGTTGCTAGCCCATGCGACTACCAAATTTTTGCGCGAGTGGCTGACTGTGATTACTCATCATTTTATTCCACTTTTTGGATGTATAGATAGTAGAAAAAAACATGTAATTTCTGAGATTTTTCTTTGTTTTGTCCTAATATATTCTCTTGATATGTTTTAATGCTTGTGGCTGATAGTCTACAGTTCGCAGTTGTTGCTTTTAAATAATATATTAAATTTTTCCTGACTCCTTATAAGGGCACCATTGGCCCTGGAGGCACATCAAGTATTTTTATATTAATGTATTCAGTTTTTTGCTTAGCCCCCCTTCCTCCCTTAGTGGCCCCATGGGACCTGAACGGGCAACAACTATTTATTAATTAATGTATTCAATTTAGCCTGCCCCTGCCTCCCACAGCGGTTTTATGGGCACTTGAGAAATGCAAACTAGTTATTAATTAATTGATTATATTTTTGCCTGCCTTACAATCTCCCACAGGGGTCACAGGGCCTTGAGGGACAGGAAATTCTTATTTATAGTTATATATAACAAGTTTCTGTCCCTCAAGGCCCTGTGACCCCTGTGGGAGATTGTACGGCAGGTAAAAATATAATCAATTAATTAATAACTAGTTTGCATTTCTCAAGTGCCCATAGAACCCCTGATATATATATATATATATCCAATCCAAGCGTTGTCAAAACGATATTGAAAAAGACAACACACCAGGGCCACCAAACTTTCTTCAGTGTGATTTATTAGGCAAAGTCACTCAACGCGTTTCGAAGCGTCCGCTTCTTGCTCACGAGTGTCGTGCATTGCAAATCAAATGTTTTTAAACAAATCATGTGACATTTTTGAGTATAAAAGTGAAAACAGACTTCATTGTGTCTTCAAACAAAACTCATTGGAAAAAACTGCATGAGCTTTTAAAGGCCAAACAATGTAACAAATGATGGCATTACATTTACCGAAATTCAATAGATATTGTGCTACATGTATTTACAATTATTTGAGCAAGTGTAACCCAATCTCATTCGAATTTTTGAGCACAAGGAATCGCCTATCACTGACTTTGAGTCAAATTCAGACTACATATCCCATGAATCACTAAAAAGGCTTTACCAAGCACGTTATAACAAACTTTATTGAGACAAAGTCCCATTTTTTGTTGAGGTTAGACCCACTGGGGTATGAACTTCAACGTGATGACTAAGATACCAATATTGTGTGATCGCACTTTGTCTCAATAAAGTTTGTTATAACGTGCTCGATAAAGCCTTTTTAGTGATTCATGGGATATGTAGTCTGAATTTTACTCGAAGTCAGTGATAGGCAATTCCTTGTGTTCAAAAATTCGAATGAGATCGGGTTACACTTGCTCAAATAATTGTAAATACATGTAGCACAATATCTATTGAATTTCGGTAAATGTAATGCCATCATTTGTTACATTGTTTGGCCTTTAAAAGCTCATGCAGTTTTTTCCAATGAGTTTTGTTTGAAGACACAATGAAGTCTGTTTTCACTTCTTATACTCAAAAATGTCACATGATTTGTTTAAAAAAGTTTGATTTGCAATGCATGACACTCGTGAGCAAGAAGCGGACGCTTCGAAACGCGTTGAGTGACTTTGCCTAATAAATCACACTGAAGAAAGTTTGATGGCCCTGGTGTGTTGTCTTTTTCAATATCATTTTGACAACGCTTGGATTGGCTATTAAGGGTTTGCGACCCTTCCACGGCCCGCCGTTGCAAGTGGCTCGGGTGCTGCGCTACAATAATTGTTGGATATATATATATATATATATATATATATATATATATATATATATATATATATATATATATATATATATATATATATATATATACTAGATAATCATTGGTATTTCTGATGATATTTATTTTAGTACTATTGTTGTCACCAATGCTCACTAATTTTGTAGCTAGTCTGTTTACAATGTCCATCCACTTACCTGTGTTTCATTGAACATGTGAATACCTGGGACCTGCTCGAAATGTACTCTGTGGTGAAAAAATGTAAAAAATGTAAAAAAACGTACCTGACTATAAAAGACGCTACCTGCACGTAGCGCGTTATGTGATCAAGGCCGCAGTTCGGCGGCCAAAACACGTCATTTGGACCATGTTCTAATGAAATAAATCCACACATCTACTGGAGTCTGTGCCCATGTTGTTTATCCTCAGTGGTGAAACTTGGGATTTCTTTGTGATATTTCGGCGGAGGACGGCTGCCTCTGTGCCACAGACCCCCTCTTCACTTAAAGTTTGGGCGATCGTGACTACTTGCAGCCGTGAGCGAGTGGATTTCCCAGAGGGAAAAAGGATTAGTCATTGCCCCCTGCCTCAACGAGGACTTCGTCTACAGCTGTCATGGCAGAGGAGCAGAGCGAGTCGGAGGACACGTGTGTCATCTTGTAGCCTGGCGGTGAGTTGGAACACAGGGGTTGAGAGTGGCAGGTCTGAAGAGGTGTATGTTGTTGTACTAACAGCAAGCACGGGCTACCGCTGTCAGTTTCACAACTCTATATTTCTTGTAACCACTTAACATGTCCATGGATGCGCTACTTGAGCGTGAGGCAGCTACAGAAGCGCTGTTTGACAATTTGCCGGATGCCCATAACCAAACAGGAGCAACTGGTCCGAACCAGAGCACTTGCAACAATGAGTATAAGGCACTACTTAAATCGTTGGAAAAACACATGAAAACGGAACTAACAAAATGGTGGGAGGGCAAATCCCTACAAAAATACCGTGAAGTGGGGCAGGTTCTACGTGGACTGAGAATCATGCTGGCCCCCAGCTTTGAAAACCCTAACCCCCTAATGCTCAAAGAATGAGCCAAGAGCAAGCTGTACGCTTCAATGAGATTAATTGTGATCTTAATTAAATATGCCGAAATTGATCGCAATGCTACCATGAAGGAAATCAAACACATCAACTCTGAGCTTGACAAATTGGATCAAAAAGATTTAATTGCTAAAGGACGAGAAAAAATTACAGCAAGATTGAAAAAACAGGAAGAGACAATAAAGAAAAGGAAACTATTTAAGTTTGCCTGGGACAAGGTTGATTATGAAATGGGCCAAATCTTTACCTTTGCCAGAAAGTATGACACTGTAAAGAGGCACAAACTAAACAAGCTGGGTAATATCACTGAGGGTGACAGAAAAAATTTCCAGGAGTCTGATTCAGCCTCTACATCTTACTTGAGCTCGGCTTTGGAGAGTGGAACTGACTCGGAAGACGGGAGAGGCCGTCCTGGGCGCAACAAGGCAGCTGTGTGCAACTTCACCCTCGCTGAGGAACTGGTTTTCTTATGGTTGGATCGACAACAAACACTGCGTCCACGGTTGCCCAAGAAACAAGGCACTGAAGAAACCAAAAGAGACAGGAAAGGAGAAAGTGCAGGCAATCTAAAGGCAGGCAACAGAAAAAAGAGCAACTGGAGGTGGAAGCAAACAGGAACTCTAACACTGTAGTGAACCTCACCAATATAACCCTCAGTAAAGCAGAAATTCAACTCCTTTCTCTTGGTTTAACTTTCTGCTGGGAAAGTTGTTTCAATTACAGCAGGACTCAGTATCGATATTTTCAAATTCATCAGAAAGTTAAAATTGATCAAATTCTTCAAACTCAAACATACCACTGCTACCACCCCTCCTTCCTCTTTACCATCACAAACTGAGTGTAATCTGGCGGTATCAGACATTCCTACTATTCAGACCCTGCACGAATTACAATCTATGTCACAGTCTTCTTCCACGCAGCACATCTTACGCGAAGAAGGCATTGATACATCCAAAAGTATTGTGAGTCCGTTCAAACCTCAGTCTACTTTTACTCCTATGATGCCCAGAGATGCTATCGATACTTTCAATGATGTCATCATTGATTAATTGAAGGAATTACATCATAAAAATACTCAGAGGCTATATAGATATCAATACCACAACAAACAATATTTTGCCCTAATCAAAAAATTACAAAAGAACAATTAGGTTGTGATCAACAAATCTGACAAAGGGGGTAATATTGTGCTTTGGCCCAGATCGCAATATCTCGAAGAGGCACACAGACATCTGAACGATGATTCCTGCTACAGAGTATCAAATATACAGGGAGTCAAAAAGAAAGTAAAGAATTGAAAAGGAAACCCAATAACTTCAAAGCAGAAGGGCTTTTGACTAAGGATGAGTTCCTCTTCCTCAACAATGAAACACCTGTGCTCCCAGTGCTGTACTTTCTCCCTAAAGTACACAAGGGTACTTCACCGGTTCCTGGACGTCCGATCATATCAGCTTGCATTAGCTTATGTGAAAACATGTCTAAATATGTGGATTACTTCCTGCAGGATTTTGTCATGCAGCTACCATCATACCTTTGGGCCACGAGTGATTTTTTGCTCAAGATCAAAAAAATCCCATGGTCCAATAACTACATTCTGATGTCAATGGACATTACCTCCCTGTACACGAGCATCAAACATTGTGATGGATTGAGAGCCTGTGAACAGTTCTTAACGGGCAGACCTATTCACTGTTATAGACATAATGAGCTCATTTTTTTCACGATAGAGTGGTGTCTCAATAACAACTTCTTTATGTTTGACAGAGAAATCTATCAACAGTTGAGAGGCATCGTGATGGGAGCCTGCTTCTCTCCTAGTTACGCTTGTTTACATATGGGCTGGTGGGAGGAGCAGGTCCTCAAGGTGGTGCATCATGCAGCTTGGAGTGCACATGTAGCTTCATGGGTCCGTTACATCGATGATGTTTTTGTTATTTGGAACAGCACTATGGAGAGTGCACTTTTGTTTATTGCTGCTCTGAATGAAAATGAGTTCAACCTTGAATTTAATGCCACCATCAGCACTACCTCCATAGAATTTCTAGATGTCACTATCTACATAGAGAATGATTCAATCCATTCCAAGTTACACCGCAAATCCACTGCTGGCAATTCCACACTGCATGCATCTAGTTTTCATCCCAGGCACCTCATAGCTAGTAGCCCTTATGGTGAAATGCTATGGCTCAGCAGGATTTGTAGTTCTGTTAGTGATCTTGAACAGTGTCAAAAGGATGCCCACCATAGATTTGTAGCACGTGGGTACTCTGAAAGAACTATCACCAGAGCTAGAACCCGAGCCAATGCCATACCTAGGGAATTACTGTTGACAGACAGACTAGGTAATGAACATACTGACACCACTATCTGTCCTGATGCTAGTGAGAATGGGACGGTTGACACTCGCTAAGTCATTACTTACAGCAAAGAAGACTGTGCCATCAGATCCATCATTAATAAACAATGGCGCATCATTCTGCCTGACCCCATCCTAGGCCCCATAGTTGCTAAGCGACCTACAATCACGTACCGTTGTGCCTTTTCTATGAGGGATGCGTTGGTCAAGAGTAGTCCTGAAGTAATTGTAAAATCTAACTGGCTCACTTACATCAAGGGTTTTTTCAAATGCAGTACCTGCAGAGCCTACTGTTTTGGTATTAACACCACCCAAGTTACCGCCACTTTCCGCACTGATCCCATTATGATCAACAGCAGATACACATGCAGAACAGAGTATGCAGTATATGTATTACAGTGTAGTTGTGGTCTCAGGTATGTGGGCAGCACCAAACTCCAAGTCCACATGAGAATTTTGCAGCACTTGAGGGCCATCGTTAATAATGACCCCTCATATGCAGTAGCCAGGCATTTTAAGGAGGTGCATAACAACAACCTCGAACACTTCAGGTACTTTGTCATTGATAGTGTGCCCACACTGAGACGCGTAGGTAACCGCGAAAAAAGGCTAAGGCAGCTGGAGACACGTTATATCTTGGAGCTCAATACTAAGACACCTTCTGGTCTGAATATTAGTGAAGATCTATATAATTATCTGTGAATACTGTGTTGACATACTAGTCTAGTTTCAGAAAAAAAATAATTGCTGAGAAGAGCCAATACTATACGCTGAAAATAGAGATGGCAGGCAATTCCAGCAAGGAACTTTTTACGGTCATAAACAATATGACAACTGTTAAAAAGGATGATGCTGCCAACTGTACTCAAGACTTCTGTAACACACTGGCCCAGGCGTTTAAATCAAAGGTTGATCAAATTTACGATCAGTTTGCCTTGTATAAATCAAACACCAATGTTACAGAACAGGAAGCTAGGACTTTAACGCCTCTCTTAAATTTTACTCCTACCTCCTCAGTGCAAATTGCCACCCTTCTCTCAAGGACTAAATCTGGCTCTCCGGATGATCCCTGTCCTCCGAGGATTCTCCATAATATTGGCCATCTTATTAGTCCTCAGCTATCTAGCATATTCAACCAGATGCTTTTACAAGGACTATTCCCTACAATTTGGAAACAGGCCTGCATTTTGCCGTTATTAAAAAAAAACAATCTGGATACAATGGATACAATGGACCCAGCCAATTACCGACCTACTGCGAGGCTCCCGCTTCCTCCAAAAATTCTGGAGAAAATCGTAAATGTGGAACTTTCCACTTGCATTTTAGATAACCACATTCTAGACCACAGTCAGTTTGGTTTTAGGGCATGGTTTTAGACAGCTCTGATAAAAACCACGGAGGAAATCCGCACTGCATTAGATGGTGGAGGGTCGGCGGCTCTTATCCTCCTCGACCTGTCCGCGGCATTTGATACCGTGGACCACACCTTGCTGATAGAACGATTAAAGACCATAGGTTTAGGAGGAAAGGCCCTTTCATTTTTAACGTCGTTTTTATCAGATAGAACTCAGACAGTTTAATTAGGCGATTTTAAATCTGCACCTTTTATCCTGCCTTGTGGGGTACCGCAGGGCTCCTCGTTGAGCCCTACGCTTTTTAATATTTATGTGTCTGAATTAGCTCCTTTGATCAGAAGTTTTGATCTAATTCCCACCTCGTATGCCGACGACACCCAGTTGGTTATCTCAACTATAGACAAGGATGTTAATTACTCCATCAAACTTCATGATTGTATGGTCTCCTTGAGCAACTGGATGAGTAGGCACTGCTTGAAGCTAATTTCCAGTAAAACTGAGGTGGTGCTATTTGGAAAGCTTTTTCCACTATGGTCGCCAGTTTGGTGGCCAAGCACCCTGGGCCCCCCTCCTATACCGGTAGCCAAAGCTAAAAATTTGGGGGTCATAATAGATGAGAAGCTTAATTTTAAGCCTCAGATTTCGAAGGTGGTGTCTTCCGCACTTTTTTACTATCAGAACTGTGCGTAAAATTCTTCCGTTCATTCCTAAAACGACTAGAAAAACAGTTCTTACTTCCCTGGTTTTATCAAAGTTGGACTACTGTAATGCCCTATACATTAACTTACAGTCCAATCTACTCAGAAGATTACAATCAGTACAGAATGCCGCCGCCAGATTAGTGCTGGATGTTCCCAAACACCAGTCCATTAGGGCTGGGATTCAGGAGTTGCATTGGCTGCCAGTTGGCCAGCGCGTAAAATTCAAGGCACTTTGTATTGCACACAATGCACTTTACAAAGAAGGTCCACAATTTCTTTGGGACGTTTTTAGCTGGTACTCTCCTAGCAGATCGCTATGCTCGGCCAATGCTTTCCTAATGCCCACCTCCAGAGTCAAAAAGATGAACTGGGGGGAGGAGTTTCAGACATAGTACTATTAGGATATAGAACTCTTCCGCTCTTTCTCAGGAAGACTTCATCCCTGTTTGAATTTAGGAAACAACTCAAGACATGGCTTTTTAAAAATTAGTTTCCCTATCACAGTATGCGGACCGTAAGCGCCTAGACACCTATGGGTATTTGTGCCCTATAGAAATTGTTATAACATAACATAACATAACATTCTCCTTTCATGAGTTTGCTTTTGTTGACCTCTTGCTTTGATATTCTTGTGTTCTGTTCACTGAATCATTGCATTCAAGCATTCATATATGTATAGATTTCCTTCTGATCATGATGTATTTGTACCCGTATGGGATGTTTTGCTTTAGTATGGCCATGACCAATGATTGTCATTTAAATTGCTTGTTCCGGCTGGAACATCATGACATCCGCGTATGAACTCCTTGTTTGTATTAACTCTGATTCCTAGTATTCCACACTAGGTTCCAGTACGAGTTCATATTAGTGTTTGATTTTTATATTTTTCTACACAAGAGCACTTATTCCTTTATATCTTGCACTTGCACGTCATTGGTGATTTATGACAATTTTTCGCACAAGTTTTTCGACCCCAGCCCATCCCTTTAGGGCATGGGTACTCACAAACTTTCTCTTGGGGGCCAAATTTACAGTGTGGTTTGTGGCCGAGGGCCGCACCTGTGGGGGCGGGGTCATTGGGGGCGGGGGTGGGGCTAGAGCAAAACAAAACTGTGACCATGAGGTGGAACACAGGCCCCTGCAGCGGACGCCTTCGTCCACTGAGCCACCGGACCCGGCATACACATCTCTCTCTCTCTCTCTCTCTCTCTCCCTCCCTCCCTCCCTCTCTCTGTCTCCCTCCTCTCTCTCTCTCTCTCTGTCTCCCTCTCTCTCTCTCGTCTCCCTCCCCCTCTATCTCTCTCTCCCTCTCTCTCTCTCTCTCTCTCTCTCTGTCTCCCTCTCTCTGTCTCCCTCCCTCTCTCTGTCTCCCTCCCTCTGTCTCCCTCCCTCTGTCTCCCTCTGTCTGTCGCCCTCCTCCCTCTGTCTGTCTCCCTCTGTCTCTCTCTGTCTGTCTCCCTCCCTCTGTCTCCCTCCCTCTGTCTGTCTCCCTCTGTCTCCCTCCCTCTGTCTCTCCCTCTGTCTCCCTCTGTCTGTCTCCCTCTGTCTGTCTCCCTCTGTCTGTCTCTCTGTCTCCCTCTGTCTCCCTCCCTCTCTCTGTCTCTCTGTCTCCCTCCCTCTGTCTCTCCCTCTGTCTCCCCCTGTCTCCCTCTGTCTCCCTCCCTGTCTCCCTCCCTCTGTCTCCCTCTGCCTGTCGCCCTCCTCCCTCTGTCTGTCTCCCTCCCTCTGTCTCTCTCTGTCTGTCTCCCTCCCTCTGTCTCCCTCTCTGTCTCCCTCTCTCTCTGTCTCTCTCTGTCTCCCTCCCTCCCTCTGTCTCTCCCTCTGTCTCCCTCTCTCTCTGTCTCCCTCTCTCTCTGTCTCCCTCTGTCTCCCTCCCTCTCTGTCTCCCTCTCTCTCTGTCTCCCTCTCTCTCTGTCTCCCTCTCTCTCTGTCTCCCTCTGTCTGTCTCCCTCTCTGTCTCCCTCCCTCTCTCTCTCTGTCTCCCTCCCTCCCTCCCTCTCTCTCTCTGTCTCCCTCCCTCTCTCTGTCTCCCTCCCTCTCTCTCTCTCCCTCCCTCTCTCTCTGTCTCCCTCTCTGTCTCCTTCTATCTCCCTCCCTGTCTCCCTCCCTGTGTCTCCCTCCCTGTCTCTCTCCCTGTCTCCCTCCCTGTGTCTCCCTCCCTCTGTCTCCCTCCCTCTGTCTCCCTCCCTCTGTCTCCCTCTATCTGTCGCCCTCCTCCCTCTGTCTGTCTCTCTCTGTCTGTCTCCCTCCCTCTGTCTCCCTCTCTCTCTGTCTCTCTCTGTCTCCGTCCCTCTGTCTCTCCCTCTGTCTCTCCCTCCCTCTCTGTCTCCCTCCCTCTCTGTCTCCCTCCCACTCTGTCTCCCTCCCTCTGTCTCCCTCCCTCTGTCTCTCCCTCTCTCTGTCTCCCTCTCTCTGTCTCCCTCTCTCTGTCTCCCTCGCTCTCTGTCTCCCTCTCCCTCTCTGTCTCCCTCCCTCTCTCTCTGTCTCCCTCTCTGTCTCCCTCCCAGGCCTGAGCTCCCTGGCCTTGGCTCAACTCTCTGACTACAGGCTGGCGGGAAGCATCACATCACAGGCTCTTAACGCACACCTCACCCGGCTCTCACTCCCTGCTGCCCTCTGTCACCCTCTGCCATCTCACCCGGCTCTCACTCCCTGCCCTCTGTCACCCTCTGTCACCTTACCCGGCTCTCACTCCCTGCTGCCCTCCGACACCTCACCCGGCTCTCATTCCCTACTGCCCTCTGTCACCTCACCCGGCTCTCACTCCCTACTGCCCTCTGTCACCCTCTGTCACCTTACCCGGCTCTCACTCCCTGCAACCCTCTGTCACCTCACCCGGCTCTCACTCCCTGCTGCCCTCTGCCACCTCACCCGGCTCTCACTCCCTGCTGCCCTCTGTCACCCTCTGCCATCTCACCCAGCTCTCACTCCCTGCTGCCCTCCGTCACCTCACCCGGCTCTCACTCCCTGCTGCCCTCCATCACCTCACCCGGCTCTCACTCCCTGCTGCCCTCTGTAACCCTCTGCCATCTTACCCGGCTCTCACTCCCTGCTACCCTCCATCACCTCACCCGGCTCTCACTCCCTGCTGCCCTCCGTCACCTCACCCGGCTCTCACACCCTGCTGTCCTCTATCATTCTCTGTCACCTCACCCCGCGTGTGTGGCAGCCCGGGCTGAGACAGCTTCCCGGGCGCACACACAGCCGCACCCGAGTACTTCACAGGTCTTTAAAAGTCCATTTGCATGATAACGAGGCTTTGTTGTATTTCACCTCTTAGCGCCCATGCAGCTTCACTCGGACTATCGGAATCGCCCGGCCCCCATAGAGCAGAGTCTGTGTTTGCTGACACACTGTAAAAAATTTTTAAAAACACAGGTACTATGTCTGCAAGGTCCGCGGGCCGCCAAGGAAGGCTTGCCGGGCCGCTGGCGGCCCGCGGGCCGTACTATGAGTACCCGTGCTTTAGGGTGACACGCAGTTTAGCGCAGATTATATTGGCTTATTAGCTTTTTCTGATCATTTGAGGTCAGTGGCACTTTTTCTATTCTCTCCTTTACGGGCAATGTGCTACATTGTTTTGTGTGCTTTGTGGTCTGTAAACTGTTGACATAAGCTATTTGCAGAATACTGTTGTCTTTTCTCCATGTCTATACCAGGAGACTACATTGGTGTAGGTACTGTTATTTTTTTTTTATTATTTACCTTAGTCATGCACTGTGCAGATAGATATGCTAGATTATCTTTAGTAATTCTGACAATATTTATTTTAGTACTATTGTTGTCAACAATGCTCACTAATTTCGTAGCTAGTCTGTTTACAATGTCCATCCACTTATCTGTGTGTAATCAAACATGTGACTACCTGGGGCCTGCTCGAATTGCACTCTGTGGTGAAAAAATGTAAAAAATGTAAAGAAAACGTACCTGACTATAAAAGACGCTACCTGCACGTAGCGCGTTATGTGATCAAGGCCGCAGGTCAGCGGCTGAAACGCGCCATCTGGACCATGTTCCAATGAAATAAATCCACACATCAACTAGAGTATGTGCCCGTGTTCTTTATCCTCAGCGGTGAAACTTGGAATTTCACTGTGATATATATATATATATAAACACTCCACTCCAAATCCAGAAGGAGCCCGCACTCGAAATGTGGAAGAATTCTTGTATGTAAGTAGCGCCCGCTCAAAGTAACAGGAACGCGTTTCGGCTGTCCTTGCAGCCTTTGTCAACCTGAAAAGTGTGTGATAACATCTACACAATTTAAATAATGTCCAGAGACGGTGCTCATTATGGCACTCCGGCAGTTTTTCAACTTATATTTAAAGGCACAATCCTCTTTTCAAAGCATCCTGTGAACAATAAAGTTTTTTCAAACAGCAGTCCAGCTTTTGTCAAATATACGTGTTTAAAATACACTGTTGTCGGCATATACATTCGTTTCATAATGCAGGCTTTATTATACAGTTCATTCCAATCTTTGCATGCATTTATAATAATTTCTCGATTGTATGCAAACTTGCAACTATCATATTTCATTAAAGACAAGTGTTTTCACTGCCTGCCACTGGTATTGATATTTTCATGATGAAAAAACCAAACTTTGCATTTTTCCATGCCGCCGTGTCATGCTGCTGAATTTGATCAAATAAAGCAGACACATTTACTCACACTCAAAAACCGCAAGTTCCGGCTCTGAGATCACCAAATATCGGGGGCTCCCGCAGAAATCAGAACTCTGCCAAGGGCAGCCCATACAATAAGGTGCTCTGGGTCTACAAATCATTAGTACAAATCCAAGGTGTGGCCTTGTTGGTGGGTTCCAGACCGCCGGTGGTGCAGGTAGGAGGCAAATGCCACACACGCCTCACTCATATTAAAACACTCCACTCCAAATCCAGAAGGAGCCCGCACTCGAAATGTGGAAGAATTCTTTTATTAAGTAGCGCCCGCTCAAACTGACAGGAACGCGTTTCAGCTGTGAAAAAATGAAAAAAAAATTAAAAAACGTATCTGACTATAAAAGACGCTACCTGCATGTAGCGCGTTATGTGATCAAGGCCGTAGGTCGGCGGGCGAAAACCGTCATTTGGACCATGTTCCAATGAAATAAATCCACACATCAACTGGAGTCGGTGCCCATGTTGTTTATCCTCAGCGGTGAAACTTGGGATTTCTTTGTGATATATATATATATATATATATATATATATATATATATATATATATATATCTCGTCACATTTGCATATGGATTTATATTCAACGGGAGCCCGCCGGCTGCACAAACTTTTGTTAAGAAGGATTTAGCCAAGTTGGTGCCACTGGAGAACACAGGAGGCATTGCCACTGATTTTCTGGGAGGCCTGCGGGCGGGAGATTTCTCGGCATCTGAAGTGCAGCCAGGGTTTGTGGGAGTCATTGACTCCTGCACAGTCGGACGAAGCTAGTTATCTTACAGGCTGCTACATTGTTGACCTGGACAATGAGCACTCGATGGGCAGTGCCTTCGAGGTAAGGTGAGAAATAATTGCCACGTAGCCCGACATGGAAGTGTTCCTCTTGAGGCCAGATGTGGCGTTTGGATTTCATTTTAGCTCACCAAGGCAAAAGACTGCAAGGTTTTGAAAGAGGGACATTACGGAGCTTTGAAAGACATCAATAATGCATGATGGACCTTGTAGTCCGAACAACAACAGGATTTTGAACCAGGGTTTGTGAACTCGAACATTATATAATGGAGGGCATTGGCCACAGTATTTGAAGAGTACTAAAAACAAAACAAGATTACCTGGTCCCTGATATTTACAAAACGTTGTATTGAAAATGGCATCCGTAGTCCTTCACAGTTTAAGACTCGAGTGTATTTAAACCCCGATGTGACTGCCCCTCGTATTTGCATATGATGAAGACCCACGTGAGGGTCGAAACCGGTAATGCTTTGCCTGTTGGAGAAAAACATTTACTTACCTGATGTCCGACTGGAGGGCTTGTTTTCTCGCTGGATGCTGCGTGGAAGGCTTTTGTTGTGTATTGGCGGTGACGTCGCCTACAAGCCCCAACCCGCCAGGCTGGGCTCCCTTCTCGTCACATTTGCATATGGATTTATATTCAACGGGAGCCCGCCGGCTGCACAAACGTTTGTTAAGAAGGATTTAGACAAGTTGGTGCCACTGGAGAACACGTGAGGCATTGCCACTGATTTTCTGGGAGGCCTGCGGGCCGGAGATTTCTCAGCATCTGAAGTGCAGCCAGGGTTTGTGGGAGTCATTGACTCTTGCACAGTCGGACGAAGCTAGTTATCTTACAGGCTGCTACATTGTTGACCTGGACAATGAGCACTCGATGGGCAGTGCCTTCGAGGTAAGGTGAGAAATAATTGCCACGTAGCCCGACATGGAAGTGTTCCTCTTGAGGCCAGATGTGGCGTTTGGATTTCATTTTAGCTCACCAAGGCAAAAGACTGCAAGGTTTTGAAAGAGGGACATTACGGAGCTTTAAAAGACATCAATAATGCATGATGGACCTTGTAGTCCGAACAACAACAGGATTTTGAACCAGGGTTTATGAACTCGAACATTATATAATGGAGGGCATTGGCCACAGTATTTGAAGAGTACTAAAAACAAAACAAGATTACCTGGTCCCTGATATTTACAAAACATTGTTGTATTGAAAATGGCATCCGTAGTCCTTCTTCACTGTTTAAGACTCGAGTGTATTTAAACCCCGATGTGACTGCCCCTCGTATTTGCATTTGATGAAGACCCACGTGAGGGTCGAAGCCGGTAATGCTTTGCCTGTTGGAGAAATACATTTACTTACCTGATGTCCGACTGGAGGGCTTGTTTTCTCGCTGGATGCTGCGTGGAAGTCTTTTGTTATATATATATATATATATATATATATATATATATATATATATATATATATATATTCACTGAAAAAACCATAGGTTTCAGGCACGTTATAGTTAGAAATTAGCATTTAAAAAAACCTTAGAAATACACTGAAAAAACCATAGGTTTCAGGGGTGTTATAGTTAGTTGGACATTTCACTCGTACAAAACCATAGAAATTCCCCTGTTATAGTTAGTTCAGCTAACTATAACTCGCGCGCCCGTAATGCACTGCTGATGACGTCACATATTACATCACTCATGACATGGTCAGTGACATCACTCATGACATCACTGATGACATCTCAAATGACATCACTGATGACATCATCCTTGTGATAGAGTGGCAGACCTCCTCTCACCCTAATATAACCTTTGATACACACACTCAAAAATACAAACTAACATTTTCAAAACAATGGACATACCAATACCAGTTACAACACACCTATTCAGTAATTCCAAGATCTACACACACATCCACTCATTCACCAATAGTCCCTATACAGTCACTCATACATGTACTCACTCATCATATGTACTCATACACCTATACATCCTGTTACACACCGCCACTCATCCATAGAGTTACTCACACACATAGTCACACATGCAAACAAAGTATCAAACATTCATTTACTTGCATATACAGTTATACACACACTACCACACTTACTTCTACAGAAACTTGCACATACTTACTCTCTTAAACAATCACTTATAGAAACACCTACTTATTTGTACAGGAACTCTTCCAATCTCTCACTCTCACATATACTCACTTATATACACCAATACTCACATATACTAGTTTAAAACATATGTAGTTACTCATAAAGACACTATTGAGACAGTCATTCACTCACTAACACACCCATACACATACTCATCCACCTATACAGTCCTGCACACATGCTGTCTTCAACACATACAAACAGTGAGTCACTCATTCATGCATCTATGCACTAAGTAATACCCCCCACCGAACCATACAGACACTCAGACACTCATACTGATACTCAAAAAACCAACTAATAACCCATATAGACACTCATGTAGCTACTCACCAACCCATGCAGCCACTTATACACAAAGTGAGAGACTGATACAGATATTTTCATATTTAAACATTACTCACTAATAACCCTGGGCATAGTTTGCGTAGTAGCACTTCACATAGCTACGCGAAGTACAGTTTGAACTACACGTAGCTGTGTGCTTGACTGCACTGTACAATAATTGCCAAAGGCATCTTGCACAGTGCAAGCTAAGATAAAATAAATATCTCTGTCTTTGTATGCTAAAAATACACAAAAGTGAAAACGATAA
This sequence comes from Calotriton arnoldi, assembly GCA_963921515.1. Classification (NCBI taxonomy): domain Eukaryota; kingdom Metazoa; phylum Chordata; class Amphibia; order Caudata; family Salamandridae; genus Calotriton; species Calotriton arnoldi. Next base: position 6,878 of record CAWUFW010028317.1, on the reverse strand, counting down.
ATTAACAAGCAGTGAGAGAGGTGATGATTTTGGGATCCTCCCTAACCTAGGGAGAGAACCAAGCAGATGCCTTGAAAACAAAAAGCACATCTTTTGAATGATTCGGTGGTGGTCCCATCCTCTTAGGACCACCCCAAGCACAGTTATTGGCAAAATACAATCCCAACCAAAGGCCCTGCAAAGCATTATGGGACGAGATTAGCAGTGGGCAGTGAATATTATAGTATTCAATATCAAAATAATTCTACAAAGAGCTGCAGTTCCACTAGTCGTTACTAGATGTCCCTCACGAGTCAAATGCAAAAGCTTCATGAAAGGGTTTTCAATGCTTTTGCATTTGACTCGTGAGGGACATCTAGTAACGACTAGTTGAACTGCAGCTCTTTGTAGAATTATTTTGATATTGGACACTATAATATTCACTGCCCACTGCTAATCTCGTCCCATAATGCTTTGCAGGCCTTTGGTTGGGATTGTATTTTTGCCCATAACTGTGCTTGGGGTGGTCCTAGGAGGAAGGGACCACCACTGAATTGTTCACATGATATGCTTTTTGTGTTCAAGGCATCTGCTTGGTCCTCCCCTAGGTTAGGGGACACCAAAATCATCACCTCTCTCATTGCTTGATATTTTATTGTTAAAGTTCACTTTTGTGAATTGATTATATGCTATTTAGCATAGAAAATTGCTTTATCAAAGCATTTTAAGGTGTTTATTTTACTGCTGCTATGCTACGTCAATTAGCACAGTTTTTCACTCTGCTACGTGCAATTTGCGTAGTAGCACAAACTTTGCATGCTCCGTGAGCGTAGCAAAGTATTATGCCCAGGGTTACTCACTAACCCATGTATTTACTAAGATACACTTACTCAGTTATACAATCAATTTTACAAAAAAAAAATCATCCATTTAGACACTTATATACCCATTTATTCTTCCATCGACCTTGAGATATACATATATAAAACATATTTAATTTTCAGAAAAACACACATTCACTGGATGATGTCATCAGTGATGTCATTTGAGATGTCATCAGTAATGTCATGAGTGATGTCACTGACCATGTCATGAGTGATGTAATATGTGACGTCATCAGCAGTGCATTGTGGATGCTACGAGTTATAGTTAGCTGAACTAACTATAACAGGGAATTTCTATGGTTTTGTACGAGTGAAATGTCCAACTAACTATAACGCCCTGAAATCTATGTTTTTCCAGTGAATTTCTAAGGTTTTTAAATGCTAATTTCTAACTATAACGTGCCTGAAACCTATGGTTTTTCAGTGAATTTCTAAGGTTTTTTAAATGCTAATTTCTAACTATAACGTGCCTGAAACCTATGGTTTTTTCAGTGAATATATATATATTTATTATACTATGTATACATGTGAAAATGTCTCGGTCCCCTGTTTGCCTCGGTGGCACGGAAAAATGGGTGGAACTAACGTCAGCACACCGACGAGGTCCTTCTTATGGCTCCGATGACGTCATACGGTGTCACGAGCGGAGCCGTGCTATTATGACGTCCTCGTTGACGTGGGAGAGCTAGGAAAGAATTTCCGTGGAATGCTGGTGCAGGGGATATTCACCTAAGTGTTCAGGCTAGTCCTTTGGGAGCAACTGATTATGTTGCCACTCCAGAAACCGAAACCAGTGATCCGAGGGCAGAGGCCCTGCAGATGGCGCACAAGGTGGGGTGCCCAGTCGTGTGCACCGGCGGGGCAGCGAAGTGACAAGCACCACAACCCACAAAAAAGGTAACGAGGGCACTGAATAACACAGGATCTTCTCTTTGTATCTGGCAGGAACAACGAAGTTAAAATGCTCTAGTACCAAAATGTAGAATTAGTGCTACAACGGTCTTCAAGAGGACCTGCGATGCCGCTTCTGCCTCCTGTACCCTGGAGGCGGCACATGGGTCACGCGGTACGGTCATACTGCGGTGGGACGCCCACTCGTTGACCTCTCATGGCACTGTTCCACACTTCAGGGAGGACGCTTTCCATTAGCTATGTTTTCTGATGACATGTCGCGCCGGCCCCGTCCAACAACAGCACTCCTTTAGATCCAAACAGACTCTTCCACTCTCTCACCGGAAGTGAAACCAGGCCACGCGGACACTTTCACAATACAACAGCCGGGAATGCACTTTTCGGTAAAAAAACCACATTCCTTCCTCCTAATTAATCAAATAAACGTCTCACTGAAAAACAGGGGCCAGCTTCGATCGGTAAACAGCCGTTACAACGACTTTTTTACTTTGCGATACCATTACAACGCATGCATTACCACGCAGTTAGTGCAGTGGTGTTTGGGTGGTGTAGGGGTTGTGCTGGGGGTAGTGTTTTAGGGTTTCGGAGTAGTGCAGTGGTGTTTGGGTAGTGTAGGGGTCGCGCTGGGGGTAGTGTTTTAGGGTTTAGGGTAGTGCAGAAGTGTAGGGGGTCGTGCTGGGGGTAGTGTTTTAGGGTTTAGGGTAGTGCAGTGGTGTATGGGTAGTGTAGGGGGTCGTGCTGGGGTAGTATTTTAGGGTTTAGGGTAGTGCAGTGGTGTTTGAGTAGTGTAGGGGGTCATGTTGGTGGTAGTGTTTTAGGGTTTAGGGTAGTGCAGTGGTGTTTGTGTAGTGTAGGGGGTCATGCTGGGGGTAGTGTTTTATGGTTTAGGGTAGTGCAGTGGTGTTTGGGTAGTGTAGGGGGTCATGCTGGGGGTAGATTTAGGGTTTAGGGTAGTGCAGTGGTGTTTGGGTAGTGTAGGGAGTCGTGCTGGGGGTAGTGTTTTAGGGTTTAGGGTAGTGCAGTGGTGTTTGTGTAGTGTAGGGGTTGTGCTGGGGGTAGTGTTTTAGGGTTTATGTTAGTGCAGTGGTGTGTGGGTAGTGTAGGGGGTAGTGCTGGGGTAGTGTTTTAGGGTTTAGGGTAGTGTAGTGTAGGGGGTAGTGCTGGGGGTAGTGTTTTAGGGTTTAGGGTAGTGCAATGGTGTTTGGGTAGTGTGGGGGTTCATGCTGGGGGTAGTGTTTTAGGGTTTTGGGTATGGCAGTGGTGTTTGGGTAGTGTAGGGGGTCGTGCTGGGGGTAGATTTAGGGTTTAGGGTAGTGCAATGGTGTTTGTGTTGTGAGGGGGTCGTGCTGGGGGTAGTGTTTTAGGGTTTAGAGGAATGCAGTGGTGTTTGTATAGTGTAGGGGGGTTTAGGGTAGTGCAGTGATGTTTGTGTAGTGTAGGGGGTCATGCTGGGGGTAGTGTTTTAGGGTAAGGGTAGTGCAGTGGTGTTTGTGTAGTGTAGGGGGTCATGCTGTGGGTAGTGTTTTAGGGTTTAGGGTAGTGCAGTCATGTTTGTGTAGTGTAGGGGTCGTGTTTTATGGTATAGGGTAGGGCAGTGGTGTTTGGGTAGTGTAGGGGTCATGCTGGGGTTAGTGTTTTAGGGTTTAGAGTAGTGCAGTGGTGTTTGGGTAGTGTAGGGGTCGTGCTGGGGGTAGTGTTTTAGGGTTTAGGGTAGTGCAGTGGTGTTTGTGTAGTGTGGGAGGTCATGCTGGGGGTAGATTTAGGGTTTAGTGTCGTGCAGTGGTGTTTGGGTAGTGTAGGGAGTCGTGCTGGGGGTAGTGTTTTAGGGTTTAGGGTAGTCCAGTGGTGTTTGTGTAGTGTAGGGAGTCGTGCTGGGGTAGTGTTTTAGGGTTTAGGGTAGTGCAGTGGTGTTTGGGTAGTGTAGGGGTCGTGCTGGGGTAGTGTTTTAGGGTTTATGGTAGTGCAGTAGTGTTTGTGTAGTGTAGGGGTCATGCTGGGGGTAGTGTTTTAGGGTTTAGGGTAGTGCAGTGGTGTTTGGGTAGTGTAGGGGTAGTGCTGGGATAGTGTTTTGGGTTTACAGTAGTGCAGTGGTGTTTGTGTAGTGTAGGGGGTCGTGCTGGGGGTAGTGTTTTAGGGTTTAGGGTAGTGCAGTGGTTTTGGGTAGTGTAGGGTGTCGTGCTGGGGTAGTGTTTTAGGGTTTAGGGTAGTGCAGTGGTGTTTGGGTAGTGGAGGGGTAGTGTTTTAGGGTTTAGGGTAGTGCGCCCAACCAGCCACAATATCCGTGGACAAAGGGGATCCTGACTCTTTGGAATGCTCTGTCAATTGAATAATTTGGGTCAAGGGCCCTACCACGTCCAAGACCTATCAATTCCTTTCTTGGGATCCCTCATATACTTGGAGAAAAAGGTACATAGTTTCTCATCAATTTCAGGCGTGTGTGCCACCTTCCCCTTCAGTGAGGTCCTGGGGCATTCTCCCCTCATCCTATTCCTGACCTCCCTTTCAAGGGGTTGATGGATTTTCCCCACCACATACTCTGCCACTTTGGCGTCAGGTGTCCACTCCGCCGACCTAGGATGGTAAATTTGGGTAGGCTCGAACATGTCCGAGTGGACCCCGTCCCCAACCGGGGACTGAGAGGAGTGGGACTCTGGACGCCAGGGACGCCCGAGTCCTTATCCTCATCGGAGGAGAAATCGTCCTCCGATACACCCTCTCCCTCTAAGGGAAACCCGCCGTCGGGGTCTACAATAGTGGTGACAGTGTCGCAATTTTCTCTGGGCCCCTCTTCCTTCCGGCAGGGTGCATGTTTTAGCGTTTGCGCACTCTTGAGGAAGGTCTCCGTAAGTTTATCAAATCCTTCCAAGTGCCCCGCGTTATGCTTAATGGCCCTTTTATTCCCCATCTGGGAGCTACTGGGACCCGCCACCACCAGATCTGGGTCACTGAACACCCCAGGGATGCTTTTCGCCAGATTATCAACCTGATCCCTTAGAGGAGCCAGTGCCCTAGAAATAGCCAAAGAGAGGGCTTGGTCCACTGCTGGAGGGAGAAGTTGGGGGGCCATTCCTCCTCCACTTCCTGGTAGGAGGAGTAAAAATGGTCTTCTGGAGAAGACATGATAGCAGAGGGTGTGAGCACAGAACAAATGCCCTTAAAATCCTTAAGGCAGCCCCCTCGCCGGTGCTCCAACAGCTGGGCTTTCTCCGAAGCTGTTATAAGAATAGACTGAGGCGCAATACCAATTACTACCACCAGGTGGTGCTGGTCACTAACGTGGCCGTGTGGGGAAATCACCGCGTAGCGGTCTCAAAATTAGGCGAGGGTTGGTCGGGAATCAAGCGGACACTAAAGGAGTGACCGGATTCCCAAACACGCGTAAAGACCAGCGGGAGCGCTCGACGGAGCTGCCTCGATCGGACCAGACGCACCTGACAGGATCTCACCGCGCGCAGAGCACACAGCGGGAGAAACTGCGAGGGGGAGAACGCGCTTGGGCAAGAGCCTGCTGCGCAGGGAATATGAAACAATACCAAGGCAATAATGCTAATAACGTGCACAAGAAACCGCTATACAAACAGCAACAACATCAGATTAAACCAAGAATGTAAGGAATGCACTTAACTGACGAGCAGTGAAGAAAGAGGAAGCGGAAGGGACGTCACAATATTATATACGATGGACTGTGATATGATTGGACCATAGTTGCCTTGGAGTCTACCCCCCTAATGGTTCATGGGTTGTGTAGTCTTTTGTTTAATGATTGTTGTGTTACGTTTTCTTTGAACTGCTATGCAAATAAAGTGAGGAAAGATATGCATAATCCTCGCCTCCGTCCTGCCATAGAATTCATTAAACTTTATTTGATCTGATTTAGAAACATAGATCATAAAAGTGTACATAAAAACAGTAAATCCTCGTTCCTAATACAATACAGTGAGAATTAATTAAAACCAGTAGGTAAAAACGGGTGTTACAAAGCCCGGTTCAGAGCAACTTCAGGTTAACAGAATCGTAAAGTTCAATGTTTCGCAAGATCAATCTCATGTACTTCGTGCAAAATACACAATAAGGGGTCCAAGTAAGATGTAACGCTCCAATACCTGACCAGTTTGCACTATATAAAACTGCAGAAAAACTAAAAATAAAAAGTTGCACACTTCTGTCATTGGGCTATATGTGGGCTACATCTGGGTGATATTTGTGCTACATTTGGACTCTTTTTTTCTCTGGTGGCCATCTTGGGAGACTTATTTGTTATGAAGTTTCCTAATTTTGTCATTTACTGCAGTCTCCTCAGTAGGAAATGCTTTCAGTTTTTTACTTTGATTCCATCAAGAAGGCATTCAGATGTGTTACACATTTGCCATAAATTCAGAATGTTAGCACTCTAGTTGTTCATTAGATCACTGTAGTAAAGCTACTGCTCACCAGGGAGTTAACTGGAAGTTTACTGCTGGTATTGAAAGTGATTGTTTCAGTCTGCATGTCAGAATTTTCTAATGAAATAGAAGAGGATTTGAGATCTCACTTAAAACATGCCCTAAATTTTCTTTCTGCAGCACTAACCATAATTTCTATGGCAAAATGAACCCCCTCATTTTGTTCCTTTTTAAATTAAATGTTTTAAGTGTTACCAGTTTATTCCAATCAAGATGGCTTCAGGTGTGCCATACTTTTGTCATAAGTAAGACTGTTAGCGCTCTAGTTGTTCTTTAGAACACTCTGGGAAGCTGCAGTAGAACACAAAGGCATCAACTGACAGGCTGCTCCTGTTGAAATATAACAGGAAGATATTTGAGATCTCATCAGTGATGTCATTTGAGATGTCATCAGTGATGTCACTGACCATGTCATGAGTGATGTAATATGTAATATGTGACGTCATCAGCAGTGCATTGTGGGGGCACGAGTTATAGTTAGCTGAACTAACTATAACGGTGGAATTTCTATGGTTTTGTATGAGTGAAATGTCCAACTAACTATAACGTCCCTGAAATCTATGGTTTTTCAGTGAATTTCTAAGGTTTTTTAAATGCTAATTTCTAACTATAACGTCCCTGAAACCTATGTTTTTTTCAGTGAATTTCAAAGGTTTTTAAA
>CAWUFW010028316.1:0-22431 GCA_963921515.1 Calotriton arnoldi | reverse complement strand
AAGTTACGTATTGCTTTCAGAGAACCAATCAATAACCCATATAGACACTCATGTAGCTATTCGCTAATCCATGCATCCACTTACACACCAACAAACAGACGGATACAGACATTCACACAGTTTAGTCACTAACCCATGCATTCAGTAAGATACGTTTAATCACTCACTTGTAGAGTCAGTCACGCACGTACTAAATCATCCATTCAGACACTTATACACCCACTCATTCTTCAATACGCCTTTCCTATATATATTAAACATATTTAAACTTTACAGAAACACACAGTCACTGGATGATGTCATGAGTGATGTCATTTGAGATGTCATCAGTGATGTCATCAGTGATGTCACTGACCATGTCATGAGTGATGTAATATGTGACGTCATCAGCAGTGCATTGCGGGCGCGAGTTATAGTTAGCTGAACTAACTATAACGGGGAATTTCTATGGTTTTGTACGAGTGAAATGTCCAACTAACTATAACTGTCCCTAAAACCTATGGTTTTTTCAGTGAATATATATATATATATTACCAACTGGCGGTCGCCAGTAGGTGGTTATAGTTAGGACCTTGTTTCTGTTCAAAAAGCATTTTTTCTTTTGCCAATAACTTTGGCGCCGTTTGAAGAATCTTCGCGAAATTTTCAAAACTAATGGGGCGCTCCGGTCAGCGCCTGTCTTGAAAGTTTTGGGGTGATTCGTCAAGCGGGAGCCGAGACAAAAGGGGGACCCAAAATGGGTTTTCTCCATGTTAATTTCCATAGGAGGAAAGCTACATCCCGAACTGCTGAACGGAATTACACCAAATTTGGCAAAATGGTAGCTCGTGGTTCAGAAAGCGTTCTTTTTTTTAAATGGTGTAAATCCGTTCAGTAGTTCCTGAAATATTCATATTTAAAAAAATTATATATCTGGTGACCGCGGTGGATCCGCGAACCCTACTGAGCATGAGCTAGATTCTGATTGGCTGCCAACACTCTAAACTAAAAAGTGTTGGTGGCCTTCTTGTGACTCGGTTGAACCGAGTCACAAGAACAAGGTTAAAAATGAAAAGGGGGCATGGTAGAAACACCCTGACCCACTAGGCCTGCTCAGAGGGTCCCACAGGGATTCCAGGGCCCCAAAAAAGTATTTTTTTTAACATTTTCGGCGGGATTCGCACTGGGTTGGCGAATCCAGCTGAAAATTTAAAAGAAAACAAAGGGCGGGCTCGTTTTCTAGAAGCCCCCGGGTGTGTCAGGTCCCGGGGGCAATGCACAATTATTATGAGGGGCCCCGCGGGGCCCCTGCAGTCCTGGGGACCACCACCTTCCCAGGGCCATCCTTTATTATGGGAGGGGGGCCTCATGGGCCCCCCAGGCCCGGGGACCACCACCTCCCAGGTGCGATCCTTTATTATGGGCAGGGGGCCTCGTGGGCCACCCCAAGCCCCGAGGACCGCTACCTCCCGGGGCTTCAATTTAAATAAAGAAGTGTGGTGGGCTCCTGCCCCTCCCCACACTGCCCCGGGTACCACCACCTCCCTGGGGCACACTGAAATTATGGGCGGGGGGCCTCGAGGGCCCCCCAAGCCCTGGGGACCGTCACCTTCCCGGGGATTCAATTTAATTAAAGAAGTGTGGAGGGGCTCCTGCCCCTCCCCACACTGGCCCCGGGGATCACCACCTCCCCGGGACACCCTGTATGCAAATACGGGGGTCCGTTGCAGACCCCCAGCCCCGGGGACCACCAGCTCCCAGGGCTATGTATACGTTGGGAGGAGGGAGGCCCTCCTTGGCCCTGGGGACTGCCACCCCCCAGGGCCGGCTCCAGCAATGTCCCGGGGTGCTCATTCCCGGGACATTGCAGTTTGCAATGACAGGGCAGGAGCACTGCTCCCGCCATGTCATTGCAAACTTCTGCTTTACTTCATGGAAGCGAGAGCAGGAAACCTGCTCTCGCTTCCATGAAGTGAAGCAAATTGCTTTTGGACAAGGGGAGCTGCATGTTAGCAGCTCCCCTTGTCCAAAAGCAATGCCAGCTCCCGCAGGAGGTGGGGAGCCGGCTGGGACCGCAGAGGCATTGGTGCTTCCCCTGCGGTCCCCAATGTGAGGCCAGGCCCCGGGGGATGGGGTCCCCAAAGCCAAAATTGGCCTCAGGCCCCCCGCCAAAATTTAAAAAGAAAAGAAAAACTGACCAGGCCCAGGGGGATGGGGTCCCCGGGCCATAATTGGCCTCAGGAGGGGGGCCGTGTACCCCCCCTTCTTTAAATGCAGATTTGTTTTTTTTTAAATAAAAAATTGGCCATGCCCCTTCCTGGTTTTATTTTTAAATAAAAAAAAGGGCTCAGGCCCTGGGGGATGGGGTCCCCAGGGACCAAAAAGTGTTAAGGGAAAGGGGGCCACACAGCCCCCCTTCCATAAAGAAGAGAAAATAGAGAAGCCGGCTTCTCACCGGAGGCCCACCCCCTCCCTGCACCACAATGCAAATGTGCCTCCTGGCGCGTTCTGGGTTGGGGGATTAAGTCCCCTTGTATTATAAGGGTCCTTAGGGACCAACTAGCACACCAGGTACCTCCAGTAAGCTCCACACAGTGGGATTGCTGAGAGGTGCTCCGAGGCCATGCCCCTTTTTACACCACTCTTCTCTTGCCTCTTTCTGCACCTTTCTTCCCTCTTTATGCACCTCTCTTGCCTCTTTCTGCACCCCTGTTCCCTCTTTCTGCACCTCCCCAGCCTGTTTCTGCACGTCTCTTGCCTCTTTTCACACTTCTCTTGCCTCTTTCTGCACCTCTGTTGCTTCTTTCTGCACTTCTCTTGCCTCTTTCTGCACCCCTCTTGCCTCTTTCTGCACCTTTATTGCTTCTTTCTACACCCCTCTTGCCTCTTTCTGCACCCTTCTTCCCTCTTTGTCCAACTCTCTTGCCTCTTTCTACACCTCTCTTCCTTCTTTCTGCACCCCTCTTGCCTCTTTGTGCACCTCTGTTCCTTCTTTCTGCACTTCTCTTGCCTCTTTCTGAACCCCTCTTGCACCTCTGTTGGTTCTTTTGCACTGCTCTTGCTTCTTTCTGCACCTATCTTGCAAATTTCTGCACCCCTCTTGACTGTTTCTGCAACTCTCTTGCCTCTTTCTGCAGTTCTCTTGCCTCCTTCTGCACCTCTGTTGCTTCTTTTTGACCTTCTCTTGCCTCTTTCTGCACCGCTGTTGCTTCATTCTGCACTTCTCTTGCTTCTTTCTGCACCTGTCTTGCTTCGTTCTGCACCCCTGTTGTCTCTTTCTGCACCGCACTTGCCTCTTTCTGCGCTTCTCTTGCTTTTTCTACAACTCTGTTGCTTCTTTCAGCAATTATCTTGCCTCTTTCTTCACTTCTCTTGCCTGTTTCTGCACCTCTCTTGCCTCTTTCTGTACCTATCTTGCCTCTTTCTGCACCTCACTTGCTTCTTTCTGCACCCCTCTTGCCTCTTTCTGCACCCCTCTTCCCTTTTACTGCACCTCTCTTGCCTCTTTCTGCACCCCGGTTCCCTCTTTCTGCACCTTTCCTGCCTGTTTCTGCACCTCCCTTGCCTCTTTCTGTACATCTGTTGCTTCTTTCTGCATTTCTCTTGCCTCTTTCTGCACCCCTCCTGCTTCTTTCTGTATCCCTCTTGCCTCTTTCTGCACCTCTCCTACCCCTTTCTGCACCCCTCTTGCCTGTTTTGCACCTCTGTTGGTTCTTTCTGCACTGTCTTGCTTCTTTCTGCCCCTATTTTGTGAATTTCTGCATCCCTCTTGCCTCTTTCTGCACCCCTCTTCCCTGTTTCTCCACCTCTCTTACTTCTTTCTGCACTTCTCTAGCTTCTTTCTACACTGCTCTTGCTTCTTTCTGCACCTCTCTTGCAAATTTCTGTATCCCTCTTGCCTCTTTCTGCACCCCTGTTCCCTCTTTCTGCAACTTTCTTGCCTGCTTCTGCACCTCTTTTGCCTCTTTTTGTACCTGTTGCTTCTTTCTGCACTTCTCTTGCCTCTTTCTGCACCCCTCTTGCCTCTTTCAGCACCTCTGTTGCTTCTTTCTGCACTTCTCTTGCTTCTTTCTTCACCCCTCTTGCCTCTTTCTGTACCCCTCTTGCCTCTTTGTGCACCTCTCCTGCCTCATTCTGCACCTTTCTTGCCTTTTTCTGCAGTTCTAGTACCTCTTTCTGTACCTCTTTTGCATCTTTCTGCACCTCTGTTGGTTCTTTCTACACTGCTCTTCCCTCTTTCTGTACCTCTCTTGCTTCTTACTGCACAACTGTTCCCTCTTTCTGCACCCCTTTTGCCTGTTTCTTCAACTCTCTTGCCTCCCTCTTGCCTCTTAATGCACCTCTGTTCCTTCTTTCTGCACTTCTCTTGCCTCTTTCTGAACCCCTCTTGCACCTCTGTTGGTTCTTTTGCACTGCTCTTGCTTCTTTCTGCACCTCTCTTGCAAATTTCTGCACCCATCTTGACTGTTTCTGCAACTCTCTTGCCTCTTTCTGCAGTTCTCTTGCCTCCTTCTGCACCTCTGTTGCTTCTTTTGACCTTCTCTTGCCTCTTTCTGCACCGCTGTTGCTTCATTCTGCACTTCTCTTGCTTCTTTCTGCACCTGTCTTGCTTCGTTCTGCACCCCTGTTGTCTCTTTCTGCACCGCACTTGCCTCTTTCTGCGCTTCTCTTGCTTTTTCTACAACTCTGTTGCTTCTTTCAGCAATTATCTTGCCTCTTTCTTCACTTCTCTTGCCTGTTTCTGCACCTCTCTTGCCTCTTTCTGTACCTATCTTGCCTCTTTCTGCACCTCACTTGCTTCTTTCTGCACCCCTCTTGCCTCTTTCTGCACCCCTCTTCCCTTTTACTGCACCTCTCTTGCCTCTTTCTGCACCCGGTTCCCTCTTTCTGCACCTTTCCTGCCTGTTTCTGCACCTCCCTTGCCTCTTTCTGTACATCTGTTGCTTCTTTCTGCATTTCTCTTGCCTCTTTCTGCACCCCTCCTGCTTCTTTCTGTATCCCTCTTGCCTCTTTCTGCACCTCTCCTACCCCTTTCTGCACCCCTCTTGCCTGTTTTGCACCTCTGTTGGTTCTTTCTGCACTGCTCTTGCTTCTTTCTGCCCCTATTTTGTGAATTTCTGCATCCCTCTTGCCTCTTTCTGCACCCCTCTTCCCTGTTTCTCCACCTCTCTTACTTCTTTCTGCACTTCTCTAGCTTCTTTCTACACTGCTCTTGCTTCTTTCTGCACCTCTCTTGCAAATTTCTGTATCCCTCTTGCCTCTTTCTGCACCCCTGTTCCCTCTTTCTGCAACTTTCTTGCCTGCTTCTGCACCTCTTTTGCCTCTTTCTGTACCTGTTGCTTCTTTCTGCACTTCTCTTGCCTCTTTCTGCACCCCTCTTGCCTCTTTCAGCACCTCTGTTGCTTCTTTCTGCACTTCTCTTGCTTCTTTCTGCACCCCTCTTGCCTCTTTCTGTACCCCTCTTGCCTCTTTGTGCACCTCTCCTGCCTCATTCTGCACCTTTCTTGCCTTTTTCTGCAGTTCTAGTACCTCTTTCTGTACCTCTTTTGCATCTTTCTGCACCTCTGTTGGTTCTTTCTACACTGCTCTTCCCTCTTTCTGTACCTCTCTTGCTTCTTTCTGCACAACTGTTCCCTCTTTCTGCACCCCTTTTGCCTGTTTCTTCAACTCTCTTGCCTCTTTCTGCAGTTCTCTTGCCTCCTTCTGCACCTCACTTGCCTCTTTCTGCACTTCTATTGCTTCTTTCTGCATATCTCTTGATTCTTTCTACACTGCTCTTGCAACTTTCTGTACCCCTCTTGCCTCTTTCTGCACCTTTGTTGGTTCTTTCCGCACTGCTCTTGCTTCTTTCTGCACCTCTCTTGCACATTTCTGCAACCCTCTTCCCTCTTTCTGCACTTCTCTTGCATCTGTCTCCACCCCTGTTCCCTCTTTCTGCACCTCTTTTGCCTGTTTCTACAACTCTCTTGCCTCTTTCTGCAGTTCTCTCTCCTTTCTGCTCCACTGTTGCCTCTTACTTCACCCCGATTGTATCTTTCTGTACCCCTCTTGCCTCTTTCTGCACCCCTGTTGCTTCATTCTGCACTTTTGTTGCTTCTTTCTACACCTTTCCTGCTTCTTTCTGCACCCCTCTTGCCTCTTTCTGCACCTTTTTCGCTCTTTGTGCATCCCTCTTGCCTCTTTCTGCACCTCTCTTGCCTCTTTCTGCACCCTTCTTGCCTCTTTCTGCGCCTCTCTTGTTTCTTTCTGCACCCTTCTTCCCTCTTCCTGTTCCTGTCTTGCCTCTTTCTGCACCTCTGTTGCCTCTTTCTGCAGTTCTCTTGCCTATTTCTGTACTCTCTTCCCTCTTTCTGTACCTCTTTTGCTTCTTTCTGCACTTCTATTGTCTCTTCCTGCATCCCTCTTGCCTCTTTCTGCACCTCTGTAGGTTCTTTCTGCACTGCTCTTGCTTCTTTCTGCACCTCTCTTGCAAATTTCTGCACCCCTCCTCTTTCCTCTTTTGGCACCTCTGTTGTTTCTTTCTGCACTTCTCTTGCTTCTTTCTGTACCCCTCTTGCCTCTTTGTGCACCTCTCCTGCCTCTTTCTGCACCGCAATGGCCTTTTTCTGCAGTTCTCTTGCCTCTTTCTGCACCTCTTTTGCTTCTTTCTGCATCCCTCTTGCCTCTTTCTGCACCCCTCTTACCTCTTTCTGTACTTCTCTTGCCTCTGTCTGCACCCTGTTCCCTCTTTCTGCACCTCTTTTGCCTGTTTCTGCAACTCTCTTGCTGCAGTTCTCTTACCTCCTTCTTCTGTTCCCTCTTTCTGCACCCCTCTTGCCTCTTTCTGCACCCATCTTGCCTCTTTCTGCACCCCTGTTGCTTCATTCTGCACTTCTCTTGCTTCTTTCTTCACCTCTCTTGCTTCTTTCTGCACCCATCTTGCCTCTTTCTGCATCCCTCCTCACTCTTTCTGCACCTCTCTTGTGTCTTTTTCCACCCCTGTTCCCTCTTTCTTCACCTCTTTTGCCTGTTTCTGCAACTCTCTTGCCTCTTTCTGCAGTCCTCTTGCCTCCTTTTGCTCCTCTGTTGCCTCTGTCTTCACCCCTCTTTCCTCTTTTTGCACCCCTCTTGCCTCTTTCTGCACCCCTCTTGCCTCTTTCTGCACCCTGTTTCTTCATTCTGCACTTCTGTTGCTTCTTTCTGCACCTCTCTTGCTTTTTTCTGCACCCCTCTTGCCTCTTTCTGCACCCTTCTTCCCTCTTTGTGCATCTCTCTTGCCTCTTTGTGCATCTCTCTTGCCTCTTTCTGTACCTCTCTTGCTTCGTTCTGCACCTTTCTTCTCTTTTCCTGCACATTTCTTGCTTCTTTCTGCAACTCTGTTGCCTCTTTCTGCTATTCTCTTGCCTCTTCCGGCAGCCTCTTCCCTCTTTCTGTACCTCTTTTGCTTCTTTCTGCACTTCTCTTGCCTCTTTCTGCACCCCTCTTGCCTCTTTTTGCACCTCTGTTGGTTCTTTCTGCACTGCTCTTTCTTCTTTTTGCACCTCTCTTGCAAATTTCTGCACCCCTCCTGCCTCTTTCTGCACCAATCTTCCCTCTTTCAGCGCTTCTCTTGCCTCTGTCTGCACCTCTTTTGCCTGTTTCTGCAACTCTCTTACCTCTTCCTGCAGTTCTCTTGCCTCACTCTGCACCTCTGTTGCTTCTTTCTGCACCCCTCTTGCCTCTTTCTGCACCCGTCTTGCCTCTTTCTGCACCCCTGTTGCTTCATTCTGCACTTGTCTTTCTTCTTTTTGCACCTCTCTTGCTTCTTTCTGCACCCATCTTGCCTCTTTCTGCACCCCTCCTCCCTCTTTCTGCACCTCTCTTGCCTCTTTCTGTACCTCTCTTTCCTATGTCTGTACTTCTCTTGCCTCTTTCTGCACCCTCTTCCCTCTTTCTGTTCTTCTTTTGCTTCTTTCTGCACTTCTGTTGCCTCTTTCTGCACCCCTCTTGATTCTTCCTGCACCTCTGTTGGTTGTTTATGCACTGCTCTTGCTTCTTTCTGCACCTCTCTTGAAAATTTCTGCACCCCTCTTCCCTCTTTCTGCACCTCTCTTGCCTCTTTCTGCAGTTCTCTTGCCTCTTTCTGCACCTCTGTTGCTTCTTTCTGCACTTCTCTTGCCTCTTTCTGCACCCCTCTTGCCTCTTTATGCACCTCCACTGGTTCTTTGTGCAGTTCTCTTGCTTCTACATTTTTGTAAACAAATTTACAGAGTATGCTGTTTGAAACACAGGTATTCAAGTATTTGTATGTTTATTTTTACGTAACATGTTACTAGGTAAGAGCAGAGACACACGCATGCATACCTTCACAAACTTGGTCAGACTTACAACAGTAATATGCTTAGGATTGCAGTTTTATTTTTAGTACGCCTAACATTCTGAGCAGTCAATGAATAGTGAACCTTCAAGAGGAAAGTGAGGGTTAAGACATCTTGGGAGAAAGATTAGTGATTAGGCTACTTTGTATGAGTCTGTTGTAAGGTACAGTCGAAGTAGGCCTCTTTCTGCACCTCTGTTGGTTCTTTCTGCACATCTCTTGCTTCTTTCTGCACCTTTCTTCCTCTTTCTGGATTTCTGTTGCCTCTTTCTGCATTTTTCTTGCTTCTTTCTGCACCTTTCTTCCTCTTTCTGCACTTCTCTTGCCTCTTTCTGCACTTCTCTTGCTTCTTTCTGTGCCTTTCTTCCTCCTTCTGCACATGTCCTACCTATGTAGGTATAGTTAGAAATTATCATTTTAAAAACCTTAGAAATTCACTGAAAAAACTATAGGTTTCAGGGACGTTATAGGTAGTAATTAGCATTTTAAAAACCTTTGAAATTCACTGAAAGAACCATAAGTTTCAGGGTTGTTATAGTTAGGAATTAGCATTTAAAAAACCTTAGAAATTCGTTGAAAAAACCTCAGGTTTCAGGGACGTTATAGTTAGTTGGACATTTCACTCGTACAAAACCAGAGAAATTCAGCTGTTATAGTTAGCTGAGCTAACTATAACTCACGCCCCCGCAATGCACTGCTGATGACATCACACATTACATCACTCATGACATGGTCAGTGACATCACTAATGATTGTAAGGAAAAGGGGCACCCCTGACACAAATTCCTAAATCAGGGAAAATAGCTCAAATGTAAATATCACAATATAGGAATGACAACTTTAATTATAGACAGAAATGACATTTATGAAAACATGCGGACTCTGTGAAAGGTATCAAAAATATTTATTATTATATTTATTAATGTAAATTGTCTAGAATGTCTATACATTTAAAAGAAAGGAGAAAGAACAAGGAAAGAACGTGATTCTCTCCATATTCAATTCTACATAAAATACAAATTAATTTTTATATGGACGTTCTGTGAATTGCATTATATGTCATATCAATGTTCATATGAATAGAATTATACACAGTCTTTAGATTAAATTCTTGTATCAGGACATGTGAATAAAGTGAATAATCACTACAAAAAGGACATGATACATTTAGTATTAATATGACTCTGGAAATTCCGTATCCTACGCGCGTTTCGGCTGTGCGCCTTCATCAGGAAGCCATGTGTAAAATAGAAACCTTATAGGATTCAGCACGGCAAGCAGTTTGTTGGGTTTTAAAGAAATAAATCTAAGGTCCAATGTTGAATGGTAGATTCTTTCTATTAGGTATCTCCAGGATAAGTAATTACTGTACTGTACAGCTCCAAATGGTCCAAGCACATGGACCAACTGATTTATGGTGGTATTAGTCAGCAATGGATAATGTTCATCCACTGATAGATATAGCTGGGGAAATGTAATTATAAACTCTTAGGGCAGGAATGGTCTCACTTGGATTTACAGTATCGCCGTACTGAAGCGCTGATCCAAATATCAGCGTGCTGGGATGGAGGGGTAAACGTTTAGCTGGTACTACGGGACGATGACCGGTATGTCGAACTAGAGTGCAGTTAGCGACGTTGGAGGTGCCCCTCCATCCCAGCACGCTGATATTTGGATCAGCGCTTCAGTACGGCGATACTGTAAATCCAAGTGAGACCATTCCTGCCCTAAGAGTTTATAATTACATTTCCCCAGCTATATCTATCAGTGGATGAACATTATCCATTGCTGACTAATACCACTATAAATCAGTTGGTCCATGTTCTTGGACCATTTGGAGCTGTACAGTACAGTAATTACTTATCCTGGAGATACCTAATAGAAAGAATCTACCATTCAACATTGGACCTTAGATTTATTTCTTTAAAACCCAACAAATTGCTTGCCGTGCTGAATCCTATAAGGTTTCTATTTTACACATGGCTTCCTGATGAAGGCGCACAGTCGAAACGCGCGTAGGATACGGAATTTCCAGAGTCATATTAATACTAAATGTATCATGTCCTTTTTGTAGTGATTATTCACTTTATTCACATGTCCTGATACAAGAATTTAATCTAAAGACTGTGTATAATTCTATTCATATGAACATTGATATGACATATAATGCAATTCACAGAACGTCCATATAAAAATTGATTTGTATTCAGTGACATCACTGATGACATCACTGATGACATCTCAAATGACATCACTGATGACATCATCCACTTAATCTCTGATGCACCTTGTCACACCCTAATATGACCTTTCATACACCCACTCTAAAATACAGACTACCAATCTCAATACCATAGACACACCAATACTAGTTAGTACATACCCACTTACTGATTCATAGGTCTACACACACATCCACTCACTAACCCATACAGTTACTCATTCATGCAATCACTCATCTAAACTGCCACTGATATATGCTATCATATACCCATACAGACACTCACACACCGCCACTCACCCATAGAGTTACTCACACATCTACTCAGTCATGCAACAAATCAATCACATTGCCATTTACTCACCTATACAGTTATACACACACCACCTCACTTATTCATACAGATACTAACACATAGTTACTCTCTTATACAATCATTCACACAAGCACACACTTGTCCATACAGCCACTGTCACAATCAGTCACTCTCACATATTGTCACTTATATACTCCAACACTCACATATACTGCCTTTCACGTATGTAGTTACTCATACATATACCAATGAGACATCCACTCACTCACAGACACAGCCAAACGCACACTCACTCACCTATTCAGCCTCTCACAGATGCACTCATGAACACATACAGCCCCTCACACATGCACTAATGAACCCATACACTCACTGAAAGACCTAATCACACATCCTTGCAGGGAGTCATACACCCCACCCACCCAATCAGCCACACACACACTCAGACACCCATACAGGTACTCAGACAATCAATCATTAACCCATATACACACTCATGCAGCTACTAAGCACCCATGCTGCCACTTACACACCAACTGACAGACTGATACAGACAGTCACACAGATTAGTCATTCTCCCATGCATTCACTAAGACACGTTTAATCACTCACTTATACAGTCAGTCACGTACCTACTAAATCATCCATTCAGACACTCATACACTCACTCATTCTTCAATACACCTTTGCGTATATATACATAACATTCTTAAACTATTTAGAAACACTCCGTCACAGGATGATGTCATCAGTGATGTCATTTGAGATGTCATTAGTTATGTCATGAGTGATGTCCCTGACCATGTCATGAGTGATGTAATATGTGACATCATCAGCAGTGCATTGCGGGGGCACGAGTTATAGTTAGCTCAGCTAACTATAACAGCTGAATTTCTCTGATTTTGTACGAGTGAAATGTCCAACTAATCCCTGGAACCTGTGGTTTTTTCAGTAAATTTCTAAGGTTTTTTAAATGCTAATTCCTAACTATAGCGACCCTGAAACCTATGGTTTTTTCAGTGAATATATGTTTGTAAATTTTTATATATTTTTTAAAATTCTAAAATAAATTAAAATTAATAGTTTATTAATTGTTTTAAAGTAAATATATATATATATTAATTATTATGTATGTGTGTTTAACTTTTTTAAATCAAGTTTATTTGTTATATTTGTTAAAATGTATATTAAATTTACTTTATTTTTTCATATTAATTTGATTATTTAACACATTTAATATTTAATTATTATATTTTATATATATATATATATAAAAATAGATATTTTGTACAACTATATTTTTGACATCGATAGTTAAAAAAAAATTACTTACCTTTTAAGGTATAGGGAGTCGATATTTTTGCATTCTATATTTTTTCATCGATATTTTTTACATCTATATTTCGTATATCGATATTCTGTCAGTGAACCGATTGAGGCACTGGCAGAGTGTGCCCTTCCCCTGTCTGAACCCATACGGACGACAGAAATTTACATTGTTGTCAGACAGTCTAGCCAGGATTACCCTGCCCATGACCTTATCTTTCGAATCTATGAGAGAAATCGGCCTGTAACACCAGGGGTCGGACCTGCCTCCCTTTCAAAACACTGAAATAATTACAGACCTCAGCCTTGAGGCCAGAGGCCCCTTCCTTCAGGCAGCATTAAACACATGCGCATAAATGTATGCCCAAACCAAAGGATCCTGCTTGAATAGGTCAGCAGGAACTCCGTCCAGCCCTGGTGCCTTATTCTTGGTCATGGTTGTAATGGCAATCACTCCCTCTGCTTCAGTAAAACAGGGAAATGGATCCCCCATCAAGGATCCCCTAACTGAGTAGTCATGACCTTCAATGGGCTGCCATACATCTCTGAAAAAGGCTTAATCCAAGCATCTAGGGGAATTGCACATTTTACTGTGCTAGTCACTATTCCAGAGAAGAAAGTTTTTTTTTAAACAAACACTATTTTCAAAATTGGACTTACTTGCACTGCGAGGGTCGGTGGTCTAGATGCCGAGCCCCGGGCAATTCAAAAGCACGGCCGCAGCGCTGGAGTGCTAAGGATAGCGGTAATCTGTGCAGACCGCTTTCACTGCTGGATTAACTTTTAGTATTTTTAATCAGCTACTTGTTTGTTTTTTTGTTTTAGTTGCTATTAGTTATTCCGATCTGAATGGCAACTCTTACCTGATACCTGAACTGCCAAAAACGTTATTGCTGTTATTGAATTTGACATGAATTCTGCTTTGTGTCTTGGAATTTAACACACGCATTTGCTTTAAACAAGCACTATTTTTAAAATTGGACTTACTTGCACTGTGCACTTTGTGGAGGGAGCTGTAACTGCGGCCAGAGTTTAGCATCACCGGAAGTTCCGGTTATACATTGGTGCGAGGGTCGGCAGTCTAGATGACGAGCCCTGGGGGATTCAAAAGCACGGCCACAGCGCGGACGCGCAGCGGACGTGCACAGCTCGGACGCACCAAAGGCGTGCCAAATGCAAGCCCATCCGCGCCCGAACGGCACCAGGGGCCAGGAACCCTGTCCCTTCTTTGTCAGACTCCAGCCACCTGATCTGTTATTCCAGAGAGGCGCTCATTAAAATAGGCAAAGCCCAAACACATGGTGCTACACCCTGTGCAAAGACGGCACCAGGAGAGATGGAGGGCCCCTTCTCTTGTCTCAAGTACAAATGGGTAAGCTGGGCAGCGAAAGAACAAAGTCCTTTAGATGAAGGCAATTTGTCCAGGCACTTATTAAACTGCATTTATTTAAACTCCACATCTCTGCCCAAATATAGCCTGGAAATATGGGACATTATAACAGGAAAAAAATCAGACCTGGTCTTTATCACAGAAACCTGGTTCGTTGATAATTCCCCTGATATTGCCTCAGCCCTTCCTGTAGGCTATAAAACTATTAAATTGCGATAGACGGGGGCAGAAAGGAGGGGGGATTGCCATTACTTTTAAAGACTGTTTTACCTGTCTCCCTGAACCAGTAATGTCACTAGGTGATCACGAAATTCTGATATTCCAAGTCTCTAGTGGGGATAACAAAACACTCGGAGGTGCAGTCATTTACAAACCTCCAGGCTATAAGCCCGAATCCAGCACCAACCTACTAGCCCAACTATTTCCCTCCTGCTTGAAACAAAACCACTTTCTGGTTGTAGGTGACTTTAATATCCACTACGAAGACAGGACTGATTCTAGGGGCAAACAAATAAAAGACAATATGCAGCTCTTACAACTCAAACAATGGGTCAATGAACCCACCCATATTGTTGGACATGCCCTTGACCTTTTATTTTCCAACATTGAGTCTCTAAAGATCGCAGAAATTAAGCCCCTCATTTGGAATGACCATTATCTAATACATTTTTCCTTCACCCTGCCGGCCAATAAACCTAACTCAGGAACTCCTTTGACAGGGGTAAAGCGACCTTGGAACCTTATTACCCCTGAACTGTTTGCCACGCAATTTCCACTAAGAGATCAGGCATTCTTAGGGTCTCCTCCAGTCCAGGTAATGGTCGACAGCTTTGACTCTGTGGTTACTTTTACACTGGACGTATGTGCCCCGAAGATAGTTAACAAATCTAGAAGAAACTGACCTTCTGAATGGTGGTACTCAGCCAACCTTAGATGCCAAAAAAGGAAATGTAAATCGTTAGAACATAATTGGAGAACTACTAAAGTTCTGAAAGACAAATGATCTAACAGAACTGAACTAAAGAACTACCACACAGCCCTTAAACAAGCAAAGAAAGCGTATTTCCTGAAACAAATAGAAGCTAACAGCAATTCAAACAAAGAACTATTCAAAATTGTGAAGGAGCTATGTAAACCCGCAGGTCTGACACAAACTCTGACCCCATCGGCAGACAACTGCGAGAATGTTAGCAACTTTTTCTCTGACAAAATCATCCAAATCTACTCTACTTTTAATAAACAGCTCTCCCCTGAGGACACTGACTGGGAAACGCTGGAACCCCATCCCGGTGCCCGCTCTCACATAGGAAATGTTGTCCCTTTCACAGAAGAACAAGTTGCTAAGGCTATGTCTGAGGTCAAATCAGGTTCTCTGCTCGATCCTTGTCCACATTTTGGGCCCCATGCATCAACCTAAAAACCGGTCACAAACGGGCAGATTCGCAGTATCTGCCCCTTTGCGACCGGTATTTTTGCATTTGGGATGCATCATCCCAAATGCAAAATTCGCTATTTAAGGAATCGCTAAATTTGCAATTACTTAAATTGCGATTGCATTTAAGGAATCGCAAATTGCGATTGCTTAAATGCAATGCATTAAACAGAAAAATGTAGCGATTTCGGTAATAAGAATCGCAAATTACCATCAATCTAAAGTTGATGGTAATTTTTCGATTTCTTTGAAAAATGCACTAAAGTGCATTTTTCAAATTGACATGTTACACACACACATGCCCTTGGGTATGTGTGTGCGCAACATGTGGTTAAATTGTAATTTCAGGGGTGCAACAGGGTATCCTTTTTGAACCCTTGCACCCTTGAAATTGCACGCGCAATTTGCGAGTACATATTGGGTACTCTCAAATTGCGCATGCAAATCCCCATTCATTCCTATGGGCCTCTGGGCCCATAGGAATGAATAAGAATCAATTCCTTAATTGTGACTCGCAATTTGCGAGTCGCAATTAAGGAATTTGTAGGAATCGCAAAATTGAATGCGATTCCTAAATGCATAAGTAATAGCGATTCTTTAATTGTGATTTCTTAATAATGGCAACTAAAGAATCGCTATTGTCTATGTTGATGCATGTGCCCCTTTATCTTTCCTCGTCTTACACCAGTTCTTTGCCTCTACGTCACACACATTTTTAATCATTCACTAGATACTGTTGTGTTCCCTGAGTCTTGGAAACTAGCTATTGTATCCCCCTGGCAAAAAAAGCTGGCATAGAGGTCACCAATCTAAAAAACTATAGACCAATCTACCAACTTCCCTATCTGTCCAAAGTTTTCGAGAGATTGATCAACCGACAACTAATCGACTACTTTGAGGTAAATGAGCTTCTGGACCCCACTCAGACAGCCTTCAGGGCTTCCGATAGCACCGAAGCCACCCTGTTGGCCGTACTTGACAGCATCAGACTTTTGCTAGACAAGGGTAAAGCTATCGCCCTGATCCTTTTGGACCTTAGGCAGCATTTGACACTGTTTCACATGACCAATTGCTAAGAACTTTACATAATAAAGGGCTCTATTCTAAAACCCTTCAATGGTTCAACTCTTTTCTGCTGAATAGAACCCAATCAGTACAAATGGGCTACTTTTCCTCCAACCCCAAAACCATCAAATGCGGTGTCCCGCAGGGAGCCTCCCTCAGCCCAACCCTATTTAATGCGTATGTGCCTCCCCTGGCTACGATTGGTAGGAAATGGAGTTTCAACATCTGGTCATATGCTGATGATACCCAGTTGTTGATGGCATTTGAGGAGAAATATGACATTACCAAAAGTAATCTGAGCCACTGCCGCTAGAAACTGCGGACTGGATGTCAGCCCACTGCCTGAAATTAAATGCAGACAAATCAGAAATACTGCCCTTTGGCAACACACCTTCAGTCTGGGACATAACTTGGTGGCCCCAGCCATTGGGCACTGCCCCATGCCCAGAAGTGTGGTGAAAAATCTGGGAATCCTGGTAGATAATGCACTAAATATTAAGGACCAAGTCTGAGCACTTTGTTGTAAAGGTTTTGCCACGCTAAAAATACTCAGGAGACTTTTTATGTGGATCCCTTTGAACTGGAGGAAAACCATTTCCCAGGCCCTACTGACCAGCAATCTGGACTACGGGAATGCGCTTTATGTTGGCATGGCCGACTATATTTTTTCCTGCCTACAGGTTGTTCAGAATGATGCAGCCAAACTAGTTCGCAACAAAACCAAGTACAGTTTGGCCTCGGCCTGTCTGAAAGATTTACATTGGCTGCCTATCAGACAAAGTCCAAGTTTAAGCTCTTATGCTATGCGCACTGAGCATTGTATAATCTTGGCCCCAGAATACTGCAGGGCAAACTGGATTCTATTTTCCCTCTCACGGCCACGCTCTTGCCAAAACTCCACACATCAAAAGAATCAGAGCGAGGGGTCGCTCCTCTACCTATCTGGCAGCTACCCACGGGAACACCCTCCCGTTAGAGCTTCGTCTCATTGAAGATCACGTGAGTTTTAGAAAGAAGCTGAAGACGTGGTTCTTTTCAGGACTCAAGTAGTGATACCCTTGGATTATGGCTCCAAATCTGATGTACTTATCATATATCGCATTTCACTCTAAACAGTTTCCATCTATCCTAGAGCCGTGATGTCCCTTGGGATGAATGTTGCGCTTTACAAATACAAATACAAAGGTTGATTAATAATTCCCCAAAACTTCACGCTATTACTGAGTGTGTAGGGATTCTAAAGTTCCTCCCAAGCTTTCTCTTGAATTTCTTTTTCTGGGACCACATAACAAACTTCCAGTGCTTTCTGCTCTTTGTTATCTCAGCCCTATCTCGGAGGTTCTCTTTAAAGCGATTAATACGTTTTGATGGACTTTTGAGCATCTACTATTAAATCATCTCTTGCCAACACTCATCCTCTTGCTACCAGTATCCCTGAAATTATTCGCAATCTGCTGACTATTCCTGCTGAAAGCGCTCAAAAGCAGCTCATCATTCATTATATCCTTCAAATACAGTTGGATGTCATAGTTACAAGTATTATACAGGGTGTTAAAAAAGTGGTCAAGTGAAACCCTGCTCCATTTTAATCTGCGTCCCTGGTCTTGAATAGCAATCTCACTATTGCTTGGGCCAAAATTATCAGTGAGCTCACATAGCCTCCCCTACTCGAGTTTTAAACTTAGGAGGTTATGATCGCTAAACTCGGACCACTGAACCTTAAAGCATCGCACAAACTGAAGCTGAGATTAACATGTAGTCGAACATTATGTTAGCATCTCTATCCTTAAATGTGGGGACAATTTCTTCTTCTATGCCATGTCTCGTGGACACCAGATTAAAATCACCAAGTACATCATCAAGCATATTGCCCTCAATAGAATGCTCAAAATGATCGGCCCAGTTACATTCCATTTCATAAGTATTCTCTAAATTATGACAACCCAAGGGGCATGAATGTAGGTTAAATCACCCAATAAGATAACCAAATACAGTAATTTGTTTTTCTTGAACGATTTTTTAAAAATACCTTAGGGCACAAGTGCTATAAAAGGGATAACTGCCCAAAGGAGTTGTACAAATTCAGCAACAAGATGCTAGGTAGGCCCTCAATGTCTAACTGTACAACCATCAAATTACCACATCTGGATTCAACTTGAGTAGAGGTACACTGTAAATGCAGGGATGTCAATGTAAGCAGACCACCCTTTGCCCTGCCCGCAGTTGAAGGTGTTTCAGGAGAAAAAAAGGAGCGATACCCATCCAAATAAAACAGGTTTTCTGCAACCCAGGTTTCTTGCAAACCCACAATCTGGAAGTCTGAGATTGCTTCTATCAAGGCCTCATTTCCCCTTTTATTTCCTGGCCCAGCAATGTTCCAACTGCAAAATTTTAAAAAAGTTGATCCCTTAAAGAAGACTTTGGCCATAATGGCCACCCTATCATGTGTTTTCCTTTCTATGGGCTGCAGAGGGCTCCCTGGTATGGGGTTAAGTCAGTCATTGCCATCCAAATCTCCCAGAGGCTGAAATCTATTAAGCAGCATCAACATAATACCGCTGCTAAGGGAGACTATCCTGTCATATTGAGTATGGGCTTTTCTAAGGGCCCCTCTCTCTTGTGGAGCAGCAGGGGAGAGGAAAAACTGAAGTACCTTAGTAGCTGAGCCCAACACTCCCTTGGAGCCGCAACACTGGATCATCAACCCAGCTATATCGGTGTGGCTAAAATTGAGCACAATACAATCCCCTTCAATTGATTTATGACCGTGACCTAACCCAGCCACCCGTCTAGACAAGATGAAGTTGTCGCAGTCATATCCCCCCATCCCCACTTTGGAGGTACACCAATGTTTGACTTTGAGGATAACTTCAAGAGTAGATTCCATTGCTCCAGCTTTCAAGGTAGGGACATTTGCAAGTACACCCACCAAGGGAGTAGATTCAGGTGGAAGCTGTGGCCTTCAAACCAGTGCCAGTTACTCCAAACAGTCCTGGAGAGGATGGGCCACAGCATCTTGCATACTACATTGGTTCAAGAAGGAGTTTGTCAAAGTAGGGATCTGAGACTGATTGGGAGGAATCACAATAGATCATGCACTTGTTGGAATATCCCCTGCACCAAGATTCACACCCAAAATTCTCATATCACGGTGCAAAGCCGATGGGAATTGAGGTGCAGCCTGATGGATTACTTTACTCTTCCAGTGGTCTGGTGTCGTCCTAACCAAGTGGCTTGCTCCAGGATTGGGCACAGTAGAATGAACAGAACGATTAGTCTCACCATTAAGAGAAGTGTTGGTTTGGCAAAAGGATGCTAGATTGGATTCTATTATTCCCAGACCTTCCTTATTTGGGATTAATTAGGCTTCAATAATTGCAGAGAATCTGATTTATATTTCCTCTAGATCGGCAGTTCCCAGTGACAAAGAAGTTCCAGAACCAGAAGTGCCCCGGTGGGGCTTCACTCTTACAACACGAGCACTTTACTTTTTCTGTTTATTGCTCAGTTCAGAGGGGGAGGGAGGGCTGTTAGGTCTCAGAGATGCTGGGGAATATGGGGGTCAGAAATGGATGCAGCACTCTCAGCACTATAAACAAGAGAAGGGCCACTAGAAGGTGTTACTTTCCCAGTATCTCTGGGAACAGCCTCCTCGGTTAAACAATAATCATTGACTGCCTCCAGGCCGTTTGTGGGTCTGCCTAGGCTATGTGCCTGCCCTAGCGATAACCTTTGCTCTGTGAGGGCAATTTCATTAGACACCACCCTGATTGCTCTCTCCAACATAGGGGTCAATTCCGATCCCGGTCGGAGGCGCACCTAATACCATTCGGTCGGGAGAAAAGCCAGGCGAATGCCTGTTTCCCGACCGATCCGCACATACGTCCGAACGAGCAAGTACGATGCGCACAACTGCCCAAATCCCGACCCAGTCGTACTCACCCAATACAGGTCCTGTACTCCGACCGAGGCGGATCTGGAAACGCTGAATCGAGTCGCACGGAAGCTAAAATGCAGCCCCGTCCGGACGGACAAGTACGATGCGCTTTCCGTAAGCGCCGAACCCGTCGCTACGCACGGCACGTCAAAGCATCCGGGCGAGGCGCACATAAGCTCCGATTTGCGCCACAAGACGATCCACGGCTACGAGACGAACACGCCAGCGACGAGGACGAGGCGAAGCAAAGAGAAAGACGAACGAGACGAACCAACCATGAATCCCATCGTGCCGATCCTACCAATATTCTACATCTATTACCGGAACTGGCACGGACGCGTACGATGCAGAAGGTAAGTCAGACACCCACCACACAAACAAACCACACGTACCCGACATATCACACACACACATAGGGATGCAGAAATACTTACACCAGCAACAGCAGCACCATAGGGGCGGGATGGCCATCACCAATGCCACACATACACATAGGGGCCTGTATGCCCACCACCACTACCACCCCTACTCAGGGGGTGCCAGATGCCTGTGACTACTACCACCTCTACCCATGGGGGGCTGGATGCCCACCACCACTACCACCCCAACTCAGGGGGAGCCAGATGCCTGTCACTACTACCACCTCTACCCATGGGGGGCTTGATGCCCACCACCACTACCACCCCTACTCAGGGGGTGCCAGATGCCTGTCACTACTACCACCCCTACCCATGGGGGGCTGGATGCCCACCACTACTACCACCCCTACCCATGGGGGCTGGATGCCCACCACTACTACCACCCCTACCCAGGGGTGCTAGATGCCTACCACTACTACCACCTCTGCCCGTGGGGGGCTGGATGCCCACCACTACTACCACCCCTACCCAGGGGGTGCCAGATGCCTACCACTACTACCACCCCTGCCCATGGGGGGCTGGATGCCTACCACTACTACCACCCCTACCCAGGGTGTGCCAGATGCCTACCACTACTACCACCCCTGCCCATGGGGGGCCAGATGCCTGTCACTACTACCACCCCAGCCCATGGGGGGCTGGATGCCTACCACTACTACCACCCCTGCCCAGGGGGTGCTAGATGCCTACCACTACTACCACCCCTACCCAGGGGGTGCCAGATGCCTACCACTACTACCACCCCTGCCTATGGGGGGCTGGATGCCTACCACTACTACCACCCCTGCCCAGGGGGTGCCAGATGCCTGTCACTACTACCACCTCTACCCATGGGGGGCTGGATGCCCACCATCACTACCACCCCTACTCAGGGGGTGCCAGATGCCTGTGACTACTACCACCTCTGCCCATGGGGGGCTGGATGCCCACCACCACTACAATCAATCAATCACAGAATTTGTAGAGCGCACTACTTACCCGCGAGGGTCTCAAGGCGCTGGGGGAGGGAAGGGGGGGATGCTGCTACTGGTCGAACAGCCAGGTCTTGAGTAGCCTCCTGAAGGTCAGCAGGTCTTGGGTCTTTCGTAGGCTTAGTGGAAGGGTGTTCCAGGTCTTGGCGGCGAGGTGTGAGAAGGATCTGCCGCCGGTGGTTGTTCTTCGAATGCGGGGGACGGTGGCGAGGGAGAGGTCGGCGGAGCGGAGCTGGCGGTTGGGGACGTAGAGGAAGAGTCGGCTGTTGAGGTAGGCTGGGCCAGTTTTGTGGAGTGCCTTGTGTGCGTGGGTGAGGAGTTTGAAGGTGATCCTCCTGTCGACGGGGAGCCAGTGCAGGTTCCTCAAGTGGGGGTGATGTGGCTGTGGCGTGGTACGTCGAGGATCAGTCGTGCGGAGGCGTTTTGTATGCGTTGCAGTCGCTTGATGAGCTTGGCCGGGGCTCCCGCGTAGAGGGCGTTCCCATAGTCTAGTCTGCTACTGACGAGGGCCTGGGTGACTGTTCTTCTTGTGTCTGTCGGGATCCACCTGTAGATCTTGCGAAGCATGCGGATTGTGTTGAAGCAGGAGGAGGAGACTGCGTTGACTTGCTTGGTCATGGAGAGCGTTGAGTCGAGGATGACTCCCATGTTGCGTGCGTGGTCGGTGGGTGTCGGAGCTGCTCCCAGCGTCGTTGGCCACCAGGAGTCGTCCCAGGCTGAGGGGTTGGAGCCGAGGATGAGGACCTCCGTTTTGTCCGTGTTCAGCTTTAGTCGGCTGATCTTCATCCAATCGGCAACGGCCTTCATTCCGTCATGGAGTTTGGCTTTGGCGGCGAGGGGTCCTTGGTGAGGGAGAGGATCAGTTGAGTGTCGTCGGCGTAGGAGATAATGTTGAGGTCGTGTTGTCTGGCGATGCGTGCGAGCGGGGCCATGTAGATGTTGAACAGTGTTGGGCTGAGGGACGATCCCTGGGGTACGCCGCAGATGATCTCGGAGGCTTCGGATCGGAAAGGTGGGAGGCGGACTCTCTGGGTTCTGCC
>CAWUFW010028315.1:0-22437 GCA_963921515.1 Calotriton arnoldi | reverse complement strand
CATTGTGTACAAAATATACAAAATGTAGCAGCATCGTGTGGAGTATAAATCTTGAGTGGAACTTTTTGCATACATTCGCGTCTGAGATCTTGAAAAGCAAGTCCATCTCTTCTGGACGCACTCAGGACAAGAGTGGTACACTGTCCATACAAAACTTGTCCATTATATTAACCACACAAAAAGAGGCAAGGAGTGCATGTGAGAAAAGGACAATTTCATTCAAGTTTTTGCAAGGGTGCATAGATAATACATTTTATAATAGCCATCCAAATATAAAATAAAAAAGACTGACTCCTTTAAAATGTGGTGGCTATGCCAAGATAAAAATAACAAAGTAAAAATTATTATGTTATAAAATACCTTTGCCAATAAATAATTTAAGAAAACAGATACATCAGCGAGACTATAGTTGCATTCAATCAATTTAAAAAGAGGGTACCTATATCAGAGTACCTAGTAGTTATTGTTAGCCTGTGGTTGACCTATGGTGTCTTCTTTAGAATAGCTCTGCGTATGCACCACATTGAATACAGAAAGTGCGAGATGGAAAATACGGTGGGTGTATCAGTATCGTACTTGAGGAGCCTAAAGGCCTCAGAGCAGTGTCTAGACCCCATATTCCTACACAGCTGTAGCAACCAGCCAGACCTTGACCTCCTATATGCGGGACAGAAGAAAAGCACATGCATTTCCGTTTCCTCTACGTGCTCACACGCTGGACAATCCAGGCTACGGGTGCCCTACCACTTATTGGTAAAAGATCGAAGCGGGAGCACCCCGTGTCTGAATTGGAGGAAAAGCTTCTTCGCTAGGAGCGGCTGGATATAGTCTAGCGCCGGTTCTTGTCTGTATTGGGATTTTACTTCCATAAACCTAAGAGTTAGGCACCCAGACTTAGACCCCCTCCACAGCTGAGCCAGTTTATGTTCTCTATGGTTCTCAAGGAGTACCTTTCTAGGGATCGTAGGACAAATTACTTCAGGAGAGGTCCACAGGTTCGGCCTCCCCAGGGCCTGGCAGATGTTCCTAATGTAAGCCAGCCAAGGGAGTTTCCCCTGCTCCTTGGAGACTCATGACTTCTCTCAGCTCATCTCTATATGAGACTAGTCCGGGTGTGCACCAAAGGTGTCTCCAGTATAAGAGGGGTCGAGAGGAGATTACATCTGCAATAGAGCTGATCCCTAAATCCATTCTGAGGGGTGTTAAGGGAGAGCTAGAGGGAAGGCCCAAGAGTTGCCTTTCAAACGAGTTCTCTATGAGCGATAGAGGAGTAGTTGAACAATTACCCCATAGTTCTGCTCCATTCAAAGCGGCACCCCTGGCCTGTACCTTGTAGAGTTCAGCCACAGGGCCAATCACTTTATGCGTGCAGCTCTTATATACCTTAGCAATGCCCCCCGTGGACTGGGCCAACTTTAAGCTAGCTTTCTTTATTTATGCCCCACAATCAATTTTTTCAGTTAAAGTAATCCCCAAATATTCGAAGATAGACACCCTCTCTAGGGCCCTACCGTCTAGGCAAGGGTTTGGGTGATTGGTAGTATTTTCATTGAAGACCATATACTTAGTTTTCTGAAGATTGATCTCCAAGCCCCTACTCCTGCAGAAGACACTAAATGCATTGAGAACCCTTTGCATACCCATAGGGGATTTCGAAAGTAAGAGGGTATCATCCGCGAACATTAAAGCAGGTATTCTGCGATTCGCTAGCTTGGGGGCATCTATATCTTTTCCAGCCAGCAGGGACTCTATTAGGCCATTTATGAAAAGGGAAAAAAGAGTCGGAGCCAAGACGCAACCTTGGCGTACCCTTTTTTCTACAGGGAAAGGGGCCGAAAGTTCACAATTTTTCCCTTATCTTATTTGAGCGAAGTTGTCTTGGTGTAGGCGTCTCAGCTGATAACAAAGATACTCCGGAACTCCCATATCCAACAGTATAGCCCACAGCTTATCCCTTGGAACTAAATCAAATGCAGATTTGAGATCCATGAATGTGAGATAGGGGCTGCCACCCTCTGATATCACGGTTTTCCAATGGAGAAGTTGTAATCTGAAAATTTGATCAGTAGTGGAGGTCTTCGCCCTAAACCCAGCTTGGAGGGGCGTAAGTACATTACTCTCTTCAATCCAGGCCTGGAGACGCCCCAGAAGTACACATGCAAATATTGTTTGGCTAACGTCTAGAAGACTAATGGGGCGATAGTTGGCAGGATTAAGCGGTGAGCCCTTTTTAAATACTGGAATGATTTCAGCCCCAGCCCAGGTGGGGGGAGGTGCCATGCCCTGCAGGATGGCATTGAACAGGGGCCACAAATAGGGGGCCCAAACCAGAGGCTCAGAGCAGAAGAGGTCGCCAGGGATCTTATCCAGCCCTGGTGCCTTTGTTAGTAAGATCTTGCCTAACGCCTCTGTGATCTCCTTTAAGGAGAACAGAGGTATATCACAGTGAGAGGGCTCTGGATAAGGAAGGGGTATTGCCATCCGCCCGGCTTCCTCATTGGTCCCAGCATACAAGGAATTAAAGTGGGCTCTCCAGGTTTCTTCCCCTGAATTTGGCGATATAGCAGAATTGCCTTCAGGTGTGCCAGTATTGATCAAATTCCAAAATGCCCTCATATTGCGGTTATCCAGCGCAATTTTGATGGCGTCCCATTTTTCGCTTTCCCAACTACTTTTAGCTTTAACTACTGCAATTTTATAAATCGTCCTGGCTTCCTTGATTTGTGGCCTGTCATTTGTTCTAATGGCAGCTAAGAGAGCTAGCTTTGCTGCCTTGCAATGATCGTTATACCATGGAGGGCGAGGTTTGTTGTTCGATCTAGTCTTTTTGTTGGTGTGAAAGAGGGGTGCCAGGACAGAGATCAAATCTTGATGATTATTTGCGATTCTAATTTGGGCAGTTATAGTGCCGCTGGTCAAAAAGGATTGATATGCAACAGTTAAGAAGGGGGTGATTTGTTGGTATAAGGAGGCCAGCTTATCCTGCGATTGCGAAAACTCCCCCCAGCGGACTCTCCTCCCTCCAGTGGCCAGTTGTAGACCGGGGTCAAGTTTTGGAGGTATAATCTGGGAGCCAACGTCATACATCGAAATGACATCTACCACTAGAGCGTTATGATCGCTCTCGTGGCGAGGGGAGATCTTAAAATCAAGCACCCTATGCCATGATCTAATATCGACCAAGATGTAATCTATGATCGAAGCCTGCCCTGGTCTATTGAAGGTGTGCTCCCCGGGGCTGTCAGAAGCTAGACGGCCATTGCATGCCCTCAATGAGGAACTCAGTACGAGTGCATGCATTTGTAGGGCCAGGGGAGTCCAAGCCCGAATTGGCGAGATATTGGGGTCTGGGATAGCCCAGACGGAATCCTCCTCACTTGAGATGCTTGTGTGCAGGCCATTCAGAGGTTCGAATTGGCAATTAAAATCCCCACCTATAATAACCCAATAATTGTCCGGGATTGTTGGAAGGAAGGTCGTCAGACAATCGAGAGTGGGGGAGACCTGACCATAGGAAACCGGCTGCGAATAGACATTAATTAAAGCGATTCTAGTTTTTTTAGCAAAGGATAGAAAAATACAGAGGATGTCTGGTGATGAGGTCTCAATCTGTTTGACCTCACAACCGAGGTGCACGCCAACCCAGATACATAATCCCCCAAAAGGTCTTCCCCTGACCCCCTGGATGGCTGGGGTACTGTAGGTCGCATAGCCCTCTCTGTGTATATCCGCCCTAGCCCATGTTGCCTGGAATATATACAGCTCATGTTGGTCTATGAATAGCCCCCAATCTGGATCATCCAGTTTCGAGGCAAGTCCTGCTATGTTCCAGTATAATAATTGCATGACCGGGTAGGCCTGTTGCGGGTCAAGTGTCCCCTACCTTTCCAACTGACTATAAGCATTAGCCAAGTTTGAATTGCTAGCTGTATTAGGCGGGGCTTTTGCCGTTGGTAATGACATGGTCTTGGACACCCGTGAATCATGTTGGGGTATATGGGGCGATAAGTGGCCTGTGCCTGGTTGCTGCTAATTGTAGCTCTCGCAATTCCCACATCTCTTGAGCGCCTTCCTGTTTGCTAATCCCTCCCTGTTGTGCTAGCTCCTCCGAATACTGAGTTCCCATACTAAGCTCGATTTCATGGCTGGGGCTATGGTAGAAGGGCCCAGTATGCTTTAGTCAATCAATTGAGTCTAGTGGGCTGAATCTATTTGTAACAGGGATGTTATAAAGGAGTGGTCTGGGCAAGTTCTGATTTATTCTAGCCAATGGCCTACTCAGATGGCGCTTCCCCCAGTCGTTAGCCGCTCTTCTCATGTTATGCGTCATGGTCCTTGGTGGGAAGAAATATCCCAGGGGGAGGGAGGTAATGCCCCCCATCTCCCTCTGGTAGCAACAGTCTAAGATAGATTGCACCACCCTTGTATCCCTAAAGTTGCTCACTATGCAATCTCCTAAAATATCTTTGGGCCTCCATCCCAACCAGCCTACCCTGAGTGTATGGATAATTTCATTTGCTTCTTTGTATGTGAATTGCCTTTTTTTGACTAACCAAAAGATGCATTTATTTTTTAGCTCAGAATGAGATTCCCTGCTCCCCCATTTCAACTCTGGTACTCCAGCTAGCACAATAACATAAGGAGTTGAGGCCGGGGGTAAGTTAATACAAGGCAGTACGGACTCTGAGTCTATGAGTTCTTCACAGGGTACGGTCCTTGCACAGGTCCCATAAATTAAACTTTGTTGCTGGCTGTTTGGTGGATGTGATCTTGCCAATAGTGGCCTGGGGGTGGTTTCTAAGGGTGGACCATGAATGGGCCTCTGGTGTGGAGTACTTGAATCTTGGCTCTGTGGTTGTGGGATTCTCAAATGTGGATCTGCAACCTCCTGATTGATCGAATTGGGCTTGGTGGGAATGGTCGGTGCTTTAAGTTCTAGGGGGACTGCTTTGTTAGTAGGCAAAGCTAGTTCTTTGGCTAGATTTTTAGTTGCCTCAGGCCCCATGTTGGCTGTCTCTACCTTGCCCGCCCAATGATCCACCAGTGATGTTAGTTTAGCAATCCGATCTGATAGTATATTAAGTTCATCCCTTATGATAGTTCTAAAGTATACTTTAAGGTCTGTTACCAGGTTTGACACCCAAGGTGGTTGCTCAGCATTCGCCTGTAGTATATCCTCGGATCCAATTGCCCTCAAGTCTCTAGTTGTTTCTTTATTCATTGTTTGTTTTTTCCGCTTGGTACCCGGATTTATAGTGGGTTTGTGTTTCCCCCCTTTCTTGTTCCCGACACTCTCCGGAGGGGTTTTGCCGGTGTGTGTCATGCAGGACTGTGCTTGTGTCCTTGGGGGTTCTGGTGCTGGGTCCGTTGATTGTATTAGGGGTGAGGGTGGGGTCTCGGGATCACAAATTATGAAACCTGGGGCTAATTTGGTAACATATTATTTCTAAATTGCGTACAGTTCTATTCCAAATTGAATAGGAATGTGACAATAAAATAGTCAAAGAATAACCAATTGCTTTTTAGGCCCAATTCACAAACAAAGTTGGAAAAGTTGGACCTTCACATCCACTTGGACTTTGTGGAATTTAGTCATTACAAGGAGTATGTCTGGAAACCCACCTAGCAGCAATTTTCAGATTCCAGTAAGATTCTGGGAAAGCCATGTGGCATTCCCCTTAGGATTCTATTCCTGCTGTGCAGAGCAATATATAATGAGGAATTACATACAAGGAGAATTGGATCCCCTGTGCAAATACACAATTTTTTTCCACAGTGAAAATATTTTTCCTTTTTGAGAAATGCCTTCCCCTTCACCTCCACCAAATCTGTCGGCTACCCATTCCCCTCACTCTCCAGATAGGGATTTAAACCAACCATTGAGTGGAGTGAGAACCCATCCTATGTGTTTGTGGGTCTTCAGAAACTTCCAAGGCTACCCATTTCATGAAAATCCTGTTTTTCTAACTTTTGAATGGAATTTATGGGTGTGGAGATGTCCGCATACTTAAATGGGATTACACCTTCCTGGAATCCTTTTGTAAATCCTTGACAAGCCTAAAACAGGTAAATATGGTCATAAATATATGTTCACAAACAAATAATCCCTTGTGAATAGGAGCAACTCTATTGGAAATAGCATATATTTTCTCTACTGATGATAAATATCTGCTGACCAATTATTGCTTTAATTCATGTGCTTGTACATCAGGTATGTGCTGCATCCACACAGTTGTATTAAAAGCACTGATAACATTTTTTACTGATTACTTTTGATTAGTTTAAATTGACAATGTTGCATGTGATTTATTGCTGAGCCTTGTATGTGTATACGTAGTTTTGGCCTTTACATGTTTTGAGATCCTTTTTAATGAATATTGATGAAAAAACGTCTACCATCCACCTCTACACCCACTGTCCTTGCATTCTTAATGTGAATAATTATATATACAGAGATCAGTGCTGTTCAGTTGTTAGGTTACTATATAAATGTTGCCTTAAGGCACACCATGATCAACATCCATGTTTCCATTGAACAACTTAATTCATTTTGGGAATGATAATCCTAGTAGAAGCAACCAACAAGATTATACTGGCATTTAGAAGAAATAGCAAAAGTGAATTTGATATGGTATCCCTCATGACTTGGACTGATCTGGTAGCCTTAACAGTAAGGCTGGGCGTAGTTCGCGAAGTA
The DNA here is from genome assembly GCA_963921515.1 of Calotriton arnoldi. Taxonomy (NCBI): domain Eukaryota; kingdom Metazoa; phylum Chordata; class Amphibia; order Caudata; family Salamandridae; genus Calotriton; species Calotriton arnoldi. The sequence continues at coordinate 15,740 of CAWUFW010028315.1, read as the reverse complement.
ATGCTTCGCGAAGCTACGCAAAGTGCAGTTCGCGCTACGCAAGCTTCGCGTAGCACTACGCGAACTGCGTAGCGCACTGTTCGCAATGATTGCACAGTGCCGGATGCTTGTCCGCACTGTGCAATCATTGAAAACGGCAACTTGCACAGTGCGAGCTGCTCTTACTGCCGCTCGAGTAGATTTTTACTCGAGCGGCAGCTTTCTCAACGCGGACTGGTAGTTTCTCATCGCGAGCGGTCGCGAGCATACGCGACCACTCGCAATGAGAAACCTGACCTCCCCGCGCTGAGAATCTCGCCGTGAGGTTTATTTTCCACGCTCGCGATCGGCAACTTGATGTTGCTGATCGCGAACGAGGAAAAGTCTCGCCGGGATGTCATTTGCTTGCTCGCGGTCGCCAACTTGACGTTGAGGACCGCGAGCAAGCAAAAATGACGCGGCACTACGCTACGCTACGCTACGCGTGTTTGCACTGTGCTACGTGCAATTCGCGTTGTGCGAAGTAGCGCAAACTTCGCAAACTACGCGAGCGTAGCGTAGCACTTCGCCCAGGGTTACTTAACAGCTTCTGTGACATGGATTTTTGCCCTCTTGTTGTGCTGTTTGTCTCTCATCTGAGTTTTTTTTTATTTTAATGACTGCTTTTTCCCTCCTGAAGATGGCCCTGAGCTCTTATGGCCTTGTGTGGACTCTGCAGTGTTGACGACATCTGGTGAATCAAGTGCTACTCCAGTAGTTGGTGCCTCTCTAGCCGCTGTGTCTTTACCTGGCAAAGCAGGAAGTGTTGCATCGTTTACCAGTCAGTATAGCTACAGTAGCACCATAGTTCATGTTGGGGACAAGAAGCTGCATAATGAATTAGGTACTATTCTATTCATTAAATTGTGAGAGAATCAGAGGAGATTGCTTATTTTCTAGAGTATCCATTGGGGTTCTTAGTTCATTTTCAATGGTTCAAAGATGATTTTTACCTTTAATTTGTTACCAAGTATTCTATGTAATTGTAGATATTGTGAAGGTGTGATTTGCTTTCTTAAGGTGCTAATAGGCATTTATTTTTTTGTTTTCAGTTAATAACATATGTAGAGAACTACTAGTCAGACCAGAATGTGGACCACTTTAAGAAACTATTGATTTGAAGGCTTACCTAAATTTGTGAAAGCAGAGTAGGCAAAACAGAGTATTACCGAGAAACTGAAGCAACATACCTTATCAAGCAAGAGTCAAGACGCTTTTCACCAAGGGGTCGGGAGTAGGGAATCACGGTACAACTGTACATACAGCAAGTATAACTCAATTTGACAGGACAATCAGGACCAAACATCAGTCACTTGGCTATTAGCCTGTTAATCATGTGGATGTCTAGACCCTCTAACAGGAAAAACGTCAACTCAGTGCTTAATTTGAGTCAGTGGTTTCCAGTGCTCAACACCGGCACTTAATCATGAACATCGGGGCTTATAGCGTGAGCTCGACCCCAAGGTACTGGGGCATGGACACATTCATTTTTGGTAGGGAGTTCTTTTTTAGGTGATGCTTACAGGAGGAATGGGCTGGTGCACGCTGCCTCCTGACGAGAGCCCCGGTACCTTTTTTTTTTTTTACAAATTAGCCACTTTGTCAACTTGATCTAGACATGGCGTATCCTCCTTAGCAGCTCACTTCACTGGCTGGGCCCTCCTGGCCATGAGGGCTTCTTAGTTATGTAAACATCGACTGCTTGCGTGGCTAGAGAGGGGGGGTTGAATCAGAACAAGAACATCCTATCCTGCGGTGAAACCAAGCATCGGACAGAAACATATGTTAAGGATGGTCCACCCTCACATTGAATTTAATAGTAAAACTAATGGGCTGTATAACTAAGAACTACTTATATTTAGGCTTACCTTTTTTAATTCATCTAAAATGTGTTTAATGTCTACATAACACATGCCTTCACACAATATTGTGTGTTCTTTTGAAAAGCTTTCACTCTCACATGACTACAGGGGCTAAATGTGCGTAGAAATCTAGTGGCAGCATTGATTAGACAACCCACATAATGCAACCCACTGCAATAGGCTACAATTAACAGGGATGGTGGCCTACAAGGAACAGCAGATACCCATCCCAGTGATTGCATTCCAGTACCAAAACCCTTTTTTGTAAGGAACCAGGGCTGCTTTAAAAAAAAAAAAATGTTTTCTGTTTTGAAAAACTTCAGAGAGAGCATGTAGTAGTCCATTGTACCACTGTCTACTCCCCCAAAGCTGCCACCCCAACTCTGAAAGTGGAAGGGTTCAAAAGGGGAAAGGACTCTTAACCTTTCCGAATCAGCTACCACTCCAACTTGGGAATCCCTAACAGATCAATGGCTGGCAACTGGAGTTATGATTGCAAACTGCTAATACATAGCATACCGACTCACACTCTGGGAAGAATGCCCATTGCTTGCTCTTTCCAAATTGCATTTTGTTATAAGTCGCAAAATATTTTTGAACATAAGTGAATAAGGGGCAGATGTATCAACAGATTTTGAGGTCGCAAAAATAGCGAATCGCAAAAAACCAGCGTTTGCGACCTCAAAAAAGTAAAACCCGATGTATGAGCAACATTCGCTGTGCAAATTTAGAAATCGCTAAATAAGCGATTTCTTATTTAGCGATTTCTTAAAATGTGCGTATCCCTCTTGCGAATTCGCAAACAGGTCCAAAATGTTTGCGAATTACGCAATTTGCGAATTCGCTGTGTAAGAAATCGCAATGCAATGTATCAATGATTCGCTAATAGCGAATCATAAGAAATCGCTATTTAGCACCACAAAATTAACACCAACACATTTCAGGTGGTAAACAGGTGCAAGCTATATTAAGAGGCCCACAATGCACCAGCCACTTCCACAATGGCTTCACTGTACCTGATAGCAAGGAGGCTGCGACTGCGTGCGGCAGCACAGAGAAGGATGCGACAAGAACGGGTGTTTAGGGTGCGCATCACACTCTTCATGCAGACTGAGGAGGAGATCCACGACAAGTACAGGCTGGACCCAAAGAGCATCCTGGACTTGATAGATGAGCTGAAACCCCACATGGAACATCCAACAGGCAGGACCCAAAGCATACCAGCCCATGTGCAGGTACTGTGCTCACTGCACCTGCTGGCCTCAAGCAGTTTCCAAGGGGTGATAGCTGCGGCAGGTGGGGTGTCCCAGAGTTGCCTGTCACGGTTCTTTCGTGCATTCCTAGATGCCATGGTACAAAGGCTACGCAACCACATACAATTCCCCACCACACAACAGGATTTACAACAGACACAACTGGACTTCTACCAGATTGCACACTTCCCAAACGTAATTGGCTGCATTGATGGTACCCATATGGCTCTCACACCCCCTTCAACCAACAAATATATTTTCCATAACCGGAAATCCTACCACTCGCTCAACATTCAGATCGTATGCAATGCCAGGCATCTAATCACGGACATTGTTGCTAAATTCCCAGGGAGCAGCCACGCCTCCTTCATCTTCAGGCACAGTGGGATATACGGACGTCTCACTGCTGGCGAGTTTGGTGAGGGCTACCTCCTAGGTAAGTGCATGTCTAACCTCCCATAATCAGGTACATCACTGGTCTGTGGGCCATTGACTGACCTCTCATTATTGTCCCTGCAGGTGACAGTGCCTATGCGGTACGAGAGTTCATCCTGACGCCATACCTAAACCCAGCCAATGCCAGGGAGCGGCGTTACAACCGTGCTCACAAATCGACGCGATGCATAATAGAGCGGACATTTGGCATCCTCAAAAGCAGGTTCCGCTGCCTGCATAAAAGCGGAGGCGCACTCCAATACAGCCCGGAGACAAGCTGCAAGATTGTGGCCACCTGCGCAATGCTACACAACATTGCAGTGAGGAAAGGCATCCCAGTTGAACTGTCAAGACAGTGACACTTCTGACGATGATGACCCATGCCCCCCTGGAAGACCTGCAGTTGGATTTGGTGCAGCTGCGGGACGACAGAGACGGGATGAGATAACCCATAACTACTTCTAGGTGAGTAATAATGACATGAGGCATGTGTTATTTGGTTTCAGGTCTGTGTTTATTTCAGCCCTTACATGCAGGATAGAATACGTCACACAGCCTGAGAGACTCCATGCATCCCACTATGTGTAGCACATGTTATGTCCACAGTGCAGGTCTGTGAGCAAGCCAGGAGTCCTGTTGTAATGGGTTACCTCACCCTTTGGCGTAACTCAGTTTGGGCAGTTCATCTTCTTCTGTTGCGGCCTGCTGGTGCCTGCTCTGGGTGCTGACTGGCCTCCCATGACTCCACATGTGTAGCTCCCTGTCTCCCACTGCGCCGTCTTGGCACAGGCACTGGTGGTGTCATGCTGCTCTTGCTGGATACCTCCTCGCTATCCTCTGAGACCCGAAGTGCTGAGCCACCTGTGTTGGCTGTCTGCATGTGTTCCACGGCACTGGTGACCAGCACCAGGCCTTTCGCCACATCCTGGCAGCAGTGGGACATCTCCACTTGCATGCTGATGGTGCGACGTGTCAGCTGGCTAGTGGCAGTGCACAGGCGGTTCACCGCCTTGGTGTAGCTGTGCAGTCGGCTGTCCGCACGTTCCCTCACCCTGTGCCTGTCTGCCTTGTCCCTCTTTAATGTGGCACACAATTTATGGATGGCACCTGCCATGGATATGATGCCCTCCCCCATGTGACATAGGCTTTTGTTCACTGTGCACAGCTGCCGATTTATGGACCGCAGTGATTTCTGTTGCAGGCGCTGTACCTGCAGTATGCTGCCCTCCAGTCCAGCAAACACCGTGTCTTCATCTTCCGTGCCAAAGCTGGTGCTGGCACGTGGCCTGCGTCTCCCATATCCATGCACTCTACGCCGCAGTGTGGCCTGTGCCGGGACCTGTGTCACACCCTGCCCTGGCTCTGCCTGTGCTTCTTCATCGCCTGTGGACTGTGTATCTGCCTCCAGGGGTGGCAGTGGTGGCACAATGGTGCGCTTCCTCCTTGGGACAGGTGTGCTCTCTCTGCTGTCTTCTGGCTCCCCCTGCCCTGCCTGTTCAGCTGTAACTTCCACCTCCTCATCTCCCGCACTGTCATCCAGTGGCCCAGGTTGTGCTGTGGATGAAGCGAGAAAATTGATTTTGTGACATTGTCTACATTTCTCACTGAATAAAGTTTTCACATTTTGGATTGGCTAACTGGTATCTATAGCATTTTTGCCATTACAGGGTCTCACATACTGCTTCAACATTGCTGTGTGTACTTGCCCCACTGTGTTGTGCCTATGACTGCGTCTCCCATGATGCATTGCTGTGTGTGCTGGAATAAGTGGACCGGAGTGGCATTTGTAGTGTGTGTTGGGTGCATTCCTGTGTGTGGGGATGGGGTGGTGCTGTGGGGGGCTGCATTTGGCATGCCTCTTACCTTGTCTGGTGGTTGCAGGCTCTGAGCTGTCTATGTCAGCCACTCCACTGATGCTTTCTGACAGGAGGGTGCTCTCCACCAACTCCTCCTGGGGTGTTGAGTCGGTTGCTGTGGATGTTCCACCCCTGTCTTCCTGGACTGCGCCAGCCTGGTTGCCACCTTCTCTTTGGACCTTTGGCGCATGTCGTACCACCTCTTCCTCAGCTCTTCGACTGTGCGCTGGGTCACACCTACAGCATTTACTTTTTCCTGGATGGCCAGCCAGATTTTGCGCTTCCTGGACTCAGGTACACGGAGTGCCTTTTTTCCAAATAGGAGTTCATGGTTGCACACCATCTCCTCAATCAAGACCTCCTGCTCCCTTTCACTGAACTTGTTTTTCCTCTTCCTCACTGCCCTCTCCTTGTCCTTCTCTTTGTGTTGTGAATCCATTTTTGCTGTTTGTGACTGCTGTGCTCACTCCTCTGCCTCTCCTCACAGCCTCTGACCCAGCCTCAGGCACTCAGGTGCAGCAGATCACTCCCACTTCCTGGGTGTGATGTCATCAAGCTGCACCTGAATTGCTGCTTCCCGATTTTGCGATTCCTTATTTGCGAATTTTGCTAATAAGGAATCGCAATAATTCTCAAATTGCGATTCGCTAAAACTCGCAATTTGAGAATCGCTAATCAAATTGTTGATACATCTGCCCCTATGTGATTTAGTGGTCACAAAGCTTACATCTGGATAATAGTTGCACACAGAGAAAGGTTTTTTACATGTGTGTTGACACATTTTTCAGGGAGAAGACTTTTTTTGAAAACTTTGTTTTTGTTTAAAGCTCTGTTCTTTTAAGAATAAAAAAAGGACAAAATTGCTGAGATTTTCCATATTGTGTGTCATTAATAAATCAACACCATAAGTATGTTCAAAGAAACTCCAGGCACACAATATTTAATTCATCACTGATTGGAGACCATTTATTTAATTTTCCCCTTGCTGCTAAGACCAATCAGTCTTCTGTTCATATACCACAAAACTCTAATCTTTCCAAAATTTGGTATTATTAAGAAAATAATCTTGGTTCATTACTCACTACGGCCATGTGTACAAAATTTCCGCCACCAGTAGAGTTGTTCTACCATACTGTCCTATGGGGAGGAAATTCCACTGATGTGTCCTTCTCCTGATATTGCATTTCTTCCAGAAATCCAATAATTTCCATTGGTGCCCAGCATTAAATCAGGCCCTCAAATCCCATTTGAAATATATACTACAGTGTTGTATTAGCACATGCTCCTCACATGTAATGTCCTGTACAAATCTGGTGAAATATCAACTTTAAGCATTTTGTATGTTGGTTAGTCCCTGCTGTGCCCTTGGCTGAAAACATTTTGACATGTGACTTGGTAGTTTACATAGAAAATATTGTATTCATTTGTAGTACAGCAAGCATTATATAGAAAGGTACTACAAATATTGTTACAGTCACAGACCCAATAACGGGAGTCATTGAATCTCGCTCGCCATTGACTTAGCTACCACATGGCAGCCAATTAGTAGTCGCTCTAGAATGTCAAATGAATGAGGCGATTTAAGAATATAAAACCAATTAAGAATGCTTGACACATTTAAATGACATAAAATGACATAATTTCAAGAACATATCGCTTATTAAATGAAAAATGTTGTAAGCAAAAGAATCTTTGCACTTAACTATTTCTAAATACAAGGGGCTAACTGCTTTCTTCCATGTAAAAGGAAAATTAAAATAAATTGTTTTACTATCATGGCTAATGGATTATAGAGGATATATGCAAATTAATATTCCTTGAAATAATTAATTTACAAAGGGGTAATCTGATAGATAGTTTATAAAGATAGTTGTCCCATAATTCAAAAGAAAACATATGTTTTTTTTAATCATTAATGCTACATGTTCTTCCGTTTGCTTTTAAGAAATAATTGATGGTGGATCTGTTGTGGACAACAGGTCGCCACTCCCTGCTCCCTCCAACACATCTGCAAACCTAGAGAAGGACGTTTTCAAGAAGAAGGGCCTGACCAAGGAGGCCTTGGCAGAGCATTCTCAAAAGGAAGAGCACAGCTTTTTGAGCGACTTTAAAGCTACGAGACGAATCAGTGTCTTTGAAAAACGCTACAATAATTGCTTACATGGTCAGAATCGAAGGCATGCAGGTAGGTGTTTTGGGCATTAATAACTACATAAGAGACGGTGCCATATTTTCTAAAGAAATCACACCTCACACTGCATTGTTGTCCAAGATATCCACAAGCCCTCATGCTGCCAGTGAGTATGCATTTGAAAGAAAAAAATAGACAGCAAACAAAAGACAGTGTCATACTGCTGCCTTGTGAAATATGCTAATTTAGCGCCAGGCATATCCACGCACCTCAAGACAGATGCACTAAAGTTTCAGATGCAGAATTCCCCCCCATTAGTTAGTGTTTATTAGCGTGTACTTGGGTTACAGTGGCAGATTATAGAAGCATTTCATTTTTATCAGTTGAATTATTCAAGTGAAATAATGTTGGCTGGGACTAGGTTTGCAAAGGGCGGTTCTTGGGTAACAAATGGCTGGGTAATAGGAAACTTCACTAGGATTAAATTCCTTGTTTTCACACAGCAAGAAGTCAAATGAGGCTGTAGGCAGGGGTCAAAGGAGAGCAAAAGAAATTTGGATAATATGATGTAATGTGATAGGTAAGGCATTATGTAGCTATGACTTCGTCATTACCTGGTGAATAGAAGAAATTATTAAGGATAATCGCCCCATACCGGTGGACAGAAAGAAAACCATCATATTTCATTATTGTACAATAGTATGTTGCTTGCTACAATCTGGTATCTTTTGAATGAAATCTGACAGTATTTGGCTGATTTTATTGCACTAATTGCAGTGGTATTTCACTGGCAAGGGTTATTATTTCACAGATTCCTTTGGAATAAAGATTTCATGCAAGGGGGATCTTAGATTTAGGGGCTGATTACGATGTCATTCCGAAACTGTTCCGACCGAGTTGGTTCTGGAATCCCTTTCGACCGAATCGGGTTGTGCGAGTCTGACCGACCGATTACGATGCTTCCCAACATCGTTCGGTCGGACTTGCATTGACTTCAATGGGAGCCTGTGTTCCGAACGAGAACACAGGCTCCCATTGAAAAACAAGGGGTAGTTGGAGAAAACCTTGCACCCTGTGGCGGGCACCCCATGGTGCCTGCTACATTGTGCATGGTTGGAAAGAGGGGTCCCTTGGGTACCCCCACGGGCCCCAACCGGATGCCTCTGGGTGAAAGGGGGCTTGCTATGGGCCCCCAAAGAGAGATTCTAACAGCCGTTCCATGTCGGGCAGACCAAATCGTAACGGCTGTCCGAATCAGTCATCGTAATCACTCCCTCAGAAACCGTGTCCATAGAGCTGTATGATTCGGCTCCAAAGACTTGGGCTGCCCGAACAGTTTCCAGGCATCGTAATCGGTTGTTGGAAAATGTGTACGATTCAGTCGGAAACAAGGGTTCCGATTTGGATTCTGAGATACTGAATCCCATTCAGAGCCTTTCCGAACGACATCGTAATTGGCCCCTTAGTCTGATTTTCTTCTCTCCTGCTCGCTAGTCTCCAATAAAGCTATTGCATTTAGATAGTGACAATATGAAACTGCTCTCCAAAGCTTCACCATTGCTAGTTCTTTAATATGCATACCAGACAAACATTCATGTTGAGAGACCATTGTTTGTTGAAAATTGCAGGTGCAGCTTATAAATTTGAGTTTAACCATTTCCTATTTTATAATCGAACTATACTGTTGTCTTTCACTCAGATTATTGCCAGCACCCTTGGGTGGATTGCTCTATATGTATCTTCTGTCCTGTATTTCCTGTATGCATAAAACCTAATAAAAACGTTTCTGAAATTAAAAAAAAAATCTGTTCGTGAAAGATTAACATTTTCATTGAAATCAAGGCATATTATTAGCTCTCTCTTGTTGGCGGCAGCTATAAAAATCTCTGACTTTTACAGAAAGACTCTGCCTTTCAACAAACAAAACAAAGCCTTTTTCCTCTAAAGCCCTGCCTTCTTAACTACATAATTAGATGTGTTTTTTTAAATAATGATATATTTTCAATAACCACTTACCGATTTATAAAACAAAGAATGATTTCCTGATAAGTGCACCAAAATAATATGAATTGTACATACACATGTCCATAAATTGCCATTTTAGGATGGGGGTGCTTTTATTGCACAAAATGAAGTGATATAAATAGCCATAATACACATAACTGTAAAATATCGAAAATATTTACTGGTTCCAAATTGTGGGTTACATCATCATGTTGACAGCCCCATATCACCCTTATGAGCTGTACCATTGTCCGGGATACTAAGATTATGTAGCAGGGAGGTCCTAATTATGCATCCAAGATTTTGAAAATATGTGGCAAGAAAAGTTAAAATTATGCAGCACATTCTCGGGCAACATTATTTCCATGCATTTGAACTAGTGACAGCATTTGTTTTGTAAGTCTGCCAATTTAGTGACAAAGAATGCTGCTGAAACAGAATCACAAAAATCAGCTTGCCACCACCATTGTCAATCGTTTGATCAACAGTTTATTCCTGAAAGGTAAATCAAAAGTAAATATTCTAATTCTTGTCAGTGCACATTGTTAGATGTGATTTGAAGAAAGCTAACTACTCCCAAAATAAACATGCTATATAAAAATACATCATTGTTAACATGTGTAATAATATCTTATATTTTACCTTAGGCCTTGTTGTTTATAATTTTCATCAGGACCCCTAAATGCAATATTTGACCATATTAAAAGGATATCATTTAAGTACCACTCTCTCCCCCACCCTCTCTCTCTTTGTCTGTCTCTTGCTCTCTCTTTCCCCTCTCTCTCTCTTGCTACATATATATATATATATATATATATATATATATATATATATATATATATATATATATATATATATATATATATATATACATATATATATATATATATATACATACATAGATACATACATAGATACATACATAGATACATACATACATTATCTACTGGTGGTCGCCAGTTTATAGTTAGGACCTACTTTCCATAGGAAATCTGCAACATTCTATTTGAAATAACTCTTGCGCCGGTTGACGAATCTTCGCGAAATTTTCAAACTTTATGGCCCGCTCCGGTCCGCTCCTACCCTGAACGTCTCGGGGTGATTTGTCAAGCGGGGGCCGAGAAAAAAGGGGGGTCCCAAAATGTGTTTTCCCCATTCATTTTCCCATAGGAAACTTTAGCCACGGCTACAGCCCGAACTGCTGAACGGAATTACACCAAATTTAGCAAAGAGGTAGTTCTTGGTTCAGAAAGAACCCTTTTTGTTAAATGGTGTAAATCCGTTCAGTAGTTCCTGAGAACTTCAAAAGGAAAATCACATATATATCTATGGCCGCGTAGGGTCCGCGTACCCTCCCGATCACGAGCTGCATGCTAATTGGCTGTCAACACTCCAAATCAGGAAGTGTTGGCAGCCATTTTGTCCCTCGGTAGAACCGTGGCACAGAAACAAGTGCGCAAAACGCCCAAAGGGGGCAGGGTAGAAACACCCTGACCCCCTAGGTCTGCTCAGGGGTCCCACAAGGACCCCTGGCAGAAAGCATTTTTTTTTTAAATCGGCGGGATGCGCTTAGGTGCGCGGATCCAGCCGATAAAAAAAAAAAATGCAAGTGAGCAAACGCAAAAGGGAGCAGGGGAGAAACGCCCTGACTCCTAGGTCTGCTCAGGGGTCCCACAAGGACCCCTGGGCAGAAAAAAGCATTTAAAAAAAAATCGGCGGGATGCGCTTAGGGTGCGCGGATCCCGCCGATAAAAAATCGAGCGCGGTCTCCGCGCTTCAATGTTATTTTGCCCCTGGGTGGCCCAAGTCCCGGGGGCATGCGGGGTTTATTTAAATAATGCTGGGGGCCTCTAAGGGCCCTCAAGCCCCGGGGACCGCCACCCCCGGGGCTTTCAATTTAAGATGGTGCGGGAGGGCACTCGGCCCTCCCGCAGCCCTGGGGACCACCTCCTCCCCGGGGCTTTTAAAAAAACCAAAAACATTTCCTGTGTGGGCGGGCTCGAGCCCCCCCACACGCCCAGGGGACCGCCACCTCCCGGGGCACTAATAATGTAATGCGGGGTCCGTAACGGACTCCCGAGCTCCGGGGATCACCACCTCCCCGGGGCTTTAAAGACATGGGAGGGGGCCGCGCGGCCCCCTCCTGGAGCCTGTGATGGCCCTGGGGACCACCACCCCCAGGGCCGGCTCCTGCAGTGTCCCGGGTGCCTACCCCCGGGACACTGCTGTTTGCAATGGCAGGACGGAGCCTCGCGGCTCCGTCCTGTCATTGCAAACTCGCTGCTTCATTGAAGCGAGAGCAGGAAACCTGCTCTCGCTTCAATGAAGCAAAGCAGACTGTTTTCCATAAGGGGAGCTGCATGTCAGCAGCTCCCCTTATGGAAAGCAATGCCGGCTCCCGCAGGACGCGGGGAGCCGGGTGGACCGTGCAGGGATTGGGGACCCCCCACGGTCCCCAACGTGTGGCCAGGCCCCGGGGGATGGGGTCCCCGGGGCCATTAGTGACCCGGGAGGGGGGCCACGCAGCCCCCCTCCAAATATATATATATTTTTTAAAAAGAGGGCATGCCCCAGGGGTCCCCGGGGCAAATACAGGCCCAGGGAAGGGGGGCCACGCGGCCCCCTTCCCGTTTAAAAAAATAAAATAAAATAAATAAAAGAACAGCCTCAGGCCCGGGGGATGTGGTCCCCGGGGACAAAAGTGGACGAGGGAAGGGGGGCCACGCAGCCCCCCTCCCATAAAAAAAAAAGAAAGCAAAAAAAAACAAAAAACGGCATCGTGCCAGAGGCCCGCCCCCTCCCTGCAGCACTCTGCAAACACGCCCCCTGGCGCGTTGTAAGAAGGGGAAGTAATTCCCCTTGAATACTGGGGGTCCCTGGGGGCCAACTAGCCCACCAGGAACCTCCAGTATGCGCCAGGGAGCTGCGTTGCAGAGAGGTGTTCAGAGGCCACGCCCCTTTTACACCTCTCTGCAACGCAGCTCTGTGGCGCTTTTGGAGGTACCTGGTGGGCTAGTTGGCCCCTAGGGACCCTCGGGATTGAGGAGGAATTAATTCTCCAACTTAAAACGCGCCACAGGGCGTGTTTGCAGACATGTCACCTCAGGCCCCACCCCCTTCCTTCACCATTGTGCAAATATTCCTCTAAAATCAGCCGAACTACGAATTCCGATTTACTCACCTGTTATCAGGAGAGACCTCAGTGCTGCATCTTTGAGCCCAGTACTGATCCTGAAAAGTAATTTTAACCGTACTTCCAGTAACTTGAATTTCCTTCCATAGGCTAACATTGACTGGTTTCACTTGGAAATTCTTCGAAGTGTGGAGTTTTGGAACTTTATAATATTCCTCTAAAATCAGCCATACTACGAATTCTGATTTACTCACCTGTTATCAGGAGAGACCTCAGTGCTGCATCTTTGAGCCCAGTACTGATCCTGAAAAGTAATTTTAACCGTACTTACCAGTAACTTGAATTTCCTTCCATAGGATATCATTGCCTGCTTTTTGCTGAAAAAGTTTGTGTCGATTTTTGAAACATACAAATATTCCTCTAAAATCAGCAGAACTACGATTCCGATTTACTCACCTGTTATCAGGAGAGACCTCAGTGCTGCATCTTTGAGCCCAGTACTGATCCTGAAAAGTAATTTTAACTGTACTTACCAGTAACTTGAATTTCCTTCCATAGGCTAACATTGACTGGTTTCCCTTGGAAATTCTTCTAAGTGTGGAGTTTTGGAACTTTATAATATTCCTCTAAAATCAGCCGAACTACGAATTCCAATTTACTCACCTGTTATCAGGAGAGACCTCAGTGCTGCATCTTTGAGCCCAGTACTGATCCTGAAAAGTAATTTTAACCGTACTCTACCAGTAACTTGAATTTCCTTCCATAGGATATCATTGCCTGCTTTTTTGTTGAAAAAGTTTCTGTCGATTTTTGAAACATACAAATATTCCTCTAAAATCAGCACAACTACGAATTCCGATTTACTCACCTGTTATCAGGAGAGACCTCAGTGCTGCATCTTTGAGCCCAGTACTGATCCTGAAAAGTAATTCTAACCGTACTTACCAGTAACTTGTATTTCCTTCCATAGGAGAAAAGTTTGTGTCGATTTTCACAAACTACAAATATTCCTAAAAAATCGCCTGTATGACTTAAACGCATTCTTTCAACTGTTTACAGGAGATGCACCAGTGCTGGATCCAGGATCCACCACTGAGTAAGAAAAAGTAACGATAACACTACTTACCTGCTAAGTGAATTTCCTCCCATAGGATAACATTGGTGATTCTATGTGAAAAAGTTTCCAAGTGCCCACTTTTAAAATACAATAATATTCCTTAAAAATCACTACTGTAAACAAAACGCTTTTACTCAACTGTTTACAGGAGATGTCGCAGGACTGAATCTAGGATCCAGTCCTGTGGTTAGAAAAGTAATCCATAAAGTAACTAATTGCATTTAACTAGAAATTCACATTGAACTCAATGTTGCATTGTGTTTGAAATTGTGTTGCCCATTGCAACAACTGTAACTACTGTACTTAAAAGTCTATTGCCTATTTGCAAAGTATTTAAACTAAAGTAATTCATTCTGAGAAAGTATATTTTGTAATGTAATGTATAATGTAATTACAATGTAATTTAAAAAATAAAATATCTAAAAATAAATAGTTTAAAAAAATGTAGTAAATCACTATCAAAAAAATAAATATAACAATTAATACATTTAAAAATTGTCATTTACAAAACCTTTGAAATTCACTGAAAAAAACCATAGGTTTCAGACATGTTATAGTTAGGAATTAGCATTTAAAAAACCTTTGAAATTCACTGAAAAAACCATAGGTTTCAGGCACGTTATAGTTAGAAATTAGCATTTAAAAAACCTTACAAATTCACTGAAAAACCATAGGTTTTAGGGACAGTTATAGTTAGTTGGACATTTCACTCGTACAAAACCATAGAAATTCCCCGTTATAGTTAGTTTAGCTAACTATAACTCGCGCCCCCAATGCACTGCTGATGACGTCACATATTACATCACTCATGACATGGTCAGTGACATCACTGATGACATCACTGATGACATCTCAAATGACATCACTGATGACATCACTGATGACATCATCCATGTGATCATTTGATGCATCTTCTCACACCCTAATATAACCTTTGAAACACCCACTCTAAATTACAGACTGCCATTCTCAAAACCATAGACACTCCAACACCAATAACTACATACCCACTCACTGATTCTTAGGTCTGCACACACATCCACTCACTCACCCGTACAGTCACTCATACTTACGGTCACTCAGTACAGGACTATCATATGCACTCATACACCTACATAGACACTCACACACCGCCACTCATCCATAGATACTCACACACCTAGTCAGTCATGCAAATAATTAATCATACTGCCATTTACTCACCTATACAGTTATACACACACCAGCTCACTTACTCATACAAATACTAGCACATTCTTACGCTCTTATACAATCACTGATACAAGTACACACTCATCCATACAGCCACTCTCACAATCACACACTCTCACTTATAGCCATTTATATACTCCAACACACATATATACTGCCTTTCACATATGTAGTTACTCACACATGTACCACTGAGATATACATTCACTCACTAACACACCCATACACACACTCACCCACCCATACAGTCCATAACAGATGCACTCTTGAAACCATGCACCCAGTGAATCACCCACTCACACATCTATGCACAGAGTCACACACACCCCACCCACACAAACACTCAGGCACCCATACAGATACTCAGACAACCAATCAATAACCCATGTAGACACTCATGTAGCTATTCGCAAACTCATGCAGCCGCTTACACACCAACTGACAGACGGATAGTCATTCACACAGTTTAGTCACTAACCCATGCATTCAGTAAGATATGTTTAATCACTCACTTATAGAGTCAGTCACGCACCTACTAAATCCTTCATCCACACACTTATACACCCACTCATTCTTCAATACACCTTTCCCTATATATATTAAACATATTTAAACTTTGCAGAAACACACAGTCACTGGATGATGTCATCAGTGATGTCATTTGAGATGTCATCAGTGATGTCATCAGTGATGTCACTGACCATGTCTTTTTTTTTTTT
>CAWUFW010028314.1:0-22440 GCA_963921515.1 Calotriton arnoldi | reverse complement strand
TGATGGAGTGAGGTTTGTAAAAATACATCCTCATGAAATTAAGTAACCCCATAATAATGTATTGACTGCATGGACTAACCAACCCTGAATGCACACATTCACACATGGGGCAAACACATTTTACATAATATACTAAACCATGATGGCATGAGCACGTATTAACTGTTTGCGCTTTGAAAAATCGTACTAATGCATGTTTGTGCTATGTTGTACATTGCACATTTTGCATGTTGTGCACAAATAACGAAAAGGTTGCTTTAAATTAATAGCTTTCGCTAGGAAGTAATTAATACAGGGTATTAGTATGGTGGGAGGTAACCATAATGGGTTTTATTTCATAAATTAATATTCTTTTGTGTTTATTTACTTTAGTACGAGATTGGGCCTGCATGAAAATGGCCTCTTGTCTGAACCAGCATGTGGTTGTCTTGGTCTGTACGGAGGACGCATGCGCCGAAATGTTTTGCCTGCTTACGAGCTGCAGAGTGTACCAGCTGATGTAATCCGTGTGAAGGCCATGTTGACCTGTGTCCTATTGTTTATGTGCCAAGACACGACAGCGACTGTGGGAACTGCCATCGCTACGTGCAATTTGAATGTGAAGCGGATGTCATAATACGAGAATGTTGCAAAATGTATAACTATTGATATTAGTAGTATACAAATGTATTTATCCTTAATACTTCCTTTGTTAAAACCAGTATGGGATGGATTTGCGAGGAGAACTGGATGAGGCGACCCTAGTATGATTTGTGACAACCAATCACAGGCGAGTTTCTACTGATACTGCAACATTGTAAGATAGTGAGCTAGGCATTAGGGTATAATTGATATCCCAATTAGGGGTGTAGGGAGTTCGGATCAGAAGAACATGAGAGAGCAGATCGGATCAGAAGAACAGAGAGAGAACGTAGAGAACATCTAGATGTTGAGAGGGAAGCACACCAAGACAGAGAGAGCAGACCAGCATTAAGCCAGAGAGCCCCTTAGGATGACGAGAACATTGCGGGAGTGCTTGGGAGGAGACTGCGACCGAGGAGAACTAGATTAAGGTAGATAGGATTGGGAGATTATATTTCTTTCCAAAACTTAGCTGCATCTGTCCTGTTAACTTTGTCCTCTGAGCCTATCTCTGGGGACCCCTTGCCACAACCTCGGCCAAGGAAGTGGTTTTCCTTATTCTTTGGTGGGTATCACCCTCCTTAAATGGTTTAATTTTGTAATATATTTCTGCAAGTGTTTATGCTGTACCTTCTCTTCCCTTATTCCTATGCACGCTATGATGTCGATACAAATGATTCATTTTGATTACATTGCTTGATAATTTGTTCTCCTATATGTGATCTTGTGTGTGCACTGACAATCTGAATTATGAGCATATAATTTTAAATAAGATAAAATTATTAACCGAATAGATGACTCTGTGGTTATTTAGCTAAAGTATTAAACTGTTTAGTTAATCATAGTCACCATCAACTCTTCAACTAAGGGTCCATCGACCAAAGGAAGAAGATAGTTGAGATTACGAATAGTTAGGAATATATATAAATGTTATTAATGTGAAGTGTAGTATTGTATATAATAAAACTGACAAATTAAACCCCCCAAATCTAGCGCCCGTCTTCAGGGATCATGTATGGGTAATGTGTGATGGGCCCCGTTATTTGGTAAGCAATTTATGTATGAAGAGATTTCCCTGGTTCATGATTTAGAGGTTGCGCTGGATCACATCCTTTGCATGATTCTTTACTTGATAATTTGTGGTATAAAAGTATGTATGATATAGGTACCAATACACAAAATGATAGTTGTTATGTATGTTCTTTTATTCCCCATGCCATAGAAAAACTACCTTTAGTGTATTCCTAAAGAAGTGCCTGTTAATATAGCAAACTGTTTATTGCATCTTTTCTTTTGTAGGATAAAAGCACAGTTACGGCCAACTCAGGTTAGTCCTGTGACTGCCCGAGTTAATACAACTAGATTTGATACAGCCCCTGAAATTTAACAAATAAAACAGAGATAACTGAAAGAGATATCCAGAATGGATGGAGCAGGCCAGAAATATAGTTATGTAAGGTTGGGAGGAAGCGGTATTGGAACAAGGTATTCTAGGGAGATCTAATCCAACATCCACCTGTGATAATTATTCTGCCAACCCACTGCCCGAGATTGTACAGCCAGGCCAGTATTAAGTATTGAAGCATCAGTATTTGCCAATAATAAATGGTTTACTGGAGCTAGGTTTACATGTAGGGCCATATATTTATGGAATGGCACAGAAACAAATAGTCCTTTGAGATTTGATGAGATAAAAGGATCATGTCAGCAAGTATGGTATGAAAACATACTGAGATATACATGGCCTGGAACTAAACATCATCCTAAGCTGGCTGTGAAACTAATGAGATTTTCTCTTTGCTTTCAGGGGAAATGGGATTGCTAAAGTGGGACGGAATCTCAAGTGTAGCTCAACTATTTACAGTGCTGATATGTAAGGGGGTACCTCCAGCCTTATGGATTTTTTCTGGAAGTGTGGCGCTCGAATATACACTCAACTACCCCCCGACTGGAGCGGAATCTGTTCATTGGTGACTTTGCATACCCCATCTATGGTAATACCAGCAAAAAAATAAAAGATTTGCATTTGCATCCTATGATATAGACTTTGCATAATTTGCATAGACAGAAGAAGAAAAGAGGGGGTGCTCCTGATGAGTGGTTCGCTGGCTGGTTCGACTGGGTGCAGTCCTGGATGTCGGGGTTGTCTATGGCCTTGTTGTCTATAATAGTTCTGTTGCTATTGATGTGCCTAGTATTTCAGATTATCTTAGCATGTTGCAAGAGGGTTACGGCTAAAGTGGGAGGTATGTTTCCTATAATAAGAAATAAAGGGATGCAAAATACAGAACTAGGAGAAATGTACAGGGGTAGTGAAGAAATAGTTGAAGAGTCGACTAGAGAGGGGAATGAAAGGAATCAAAACCCAAATTTAGCTTTCGGCCCCAATCATTCTGTGAATTATTCTGTTTTACCTATATCTTTCCCAAAATCTGTGAGCATTATTATAGTGTAAAGAAGGACATTTTGTATGAGGCTGTTTGAATGTGTGGTTAAAAGTGCATGTTTAAGTTGCACATTGAATCTGGTAATCTACAGCCTGCTTCCAAAAAAGGTCTAAATGCGGTCTCACTTAAGTGTTTTTCCTCCTATTCAGGGTCGGATTGGTAAGGCGGGCACTCGGGCAATGGCTGAGGGGCCGGTATCCCAGTTCCAGCTGTTGGCTGCTTTTTTGGGCAGCCTGTGGGGCCTATTTGGGCAGTGTCTGTGGTGTTCGGATGCCGTCAGCGGCCCAGTGGGTGCCTGAGTGGCCTTTCTGGATACAGATGGGCGTCCCATTATCTCCCTTTCACAAACGGGGCAGAGGTGTCACTCCCTTTCTCTCGCTGTGCCCGCCCCATTTATGTATGCATATTGAGCGGGGCAGAGGGCCTGCAGAGGTGGCCTCACTTGTTTTCAGGTGTGTTTCGTGGCAGGGGGCCTGAGCAGAAGTGGCCTCATTTGTTTTCAGGTGTGTTTCTCAGTGTAAACTGATCCGTGCATTTTTTTTTTATCTAAGTGAAGTTAAGAAAAATGCCTATGTCAGAGGACCCCCCCCACCACCATCCCTTCTTTTCATAAAACTCCGCCGAAGCAGTGTTTGTGGAAAGGCAATATGCAAATGTGGGCCACTTTTTTAGTGTGCCCGGGCCGATTTTGATCCCAATCCAACCCTGCTCTATTGTGTGTGTTTCTGGGAACCTTTGTGACTTCAATATATGTTGCAGGAAATTCAGAGCAGCAGAGGATGTGCCAAATATAGATCTGTATAGGTAACTCAAAATTTTAAGCGGATGTTAGTTCATAAAAATACAAATAAAAATTCTCATTACCCAATTAACAAAGAGTAATCATAACCGTCCCTCTGCTTACCAGAAAACTGATCCAGCGCAATATTAGCCAACAGCATTCAATTCGGGCCGGAAAAGCACCGACCGACTCGGAGCCGGAAAAATTACCGACCGACACGTACCAGTGGCGCCCGACACGCCAAGTACGATGCAAGCCGCGATAAATCCGACCGACACGTCAGGAAACCAAGCCGACCGACCGAGCCGCTCGGAAAATAGCAATCCGGCCGGAAAAACACGCGAATCCAACCGACCGACACGCACCCGGAACAAATCCGACCGAATCGTACCCGCCAACTCCAACCCGCAAAGTACGATGCAAGGCGCGAAAAACCCGACCGAGTCGGACGGAGGACAAGCCGTACGACCGACACGCATACAAAACCGAGCCGAAGCAATACAATACACCGCGACCGACGCGTACGCAGCATACAAAACTGCACAAACACAGCGTGAACGAAACGGAGAACACCGTACGAGACCAATGCAGGGTCCGACTCGGTCACAAGAACGTTTCCAACATACACAAACAGCACAAAGGAAAAATCACCCAAAAAAGGCCAAACAAGCAATTAGCAAGCCAATAAATACTGGGGGGTGGGGACAGAGAACAAAGACACACCCACAACTCCACCTATATAAAGGACACAAATCACTACCATGAGCCTTTGCAAATGCCATTCCACTGCCAGCACCCAAGAGAAAGCAACCACACACCCACAGCTCACCCCTCACACAAGCCACACACCATCAGCACACCAACAAATACCTACCTCACATACACCCAGCAAAACACACACTCACACACCCTCACCTGCACACCAACACACACATCACTCACCATCACCACCCATCACCATGCCCCCCAAGAAGAATCCCAAGTTCCTAGATTGTGAATTGGAAGTCCTGGTAGACGAGATCCTCAGGGTGGAGCCACAGCTGTTTGGCACTCTGGTCCAACAGACCCCCATGTCGCAGAAAACCAAGATGTGGGAGAGGATCATCAACAGGGTGAACGCCCAATCACCATGTCGGCGCACAAAGACGGACATCCAGAACAGGTGGTATGACGTGCGCAGGAGGGTACGGGACCTGCTGAAGATAGACTACATCAACAGCCAACATACCGGCAGTGGCCCTCCTGCCAAGCCAATATACCTCAGGCCCTGGGAGGAGAAGGTGCGGGCCATCCTTCCGCCAGTGAGCGTATATGGACTAGAGAACATCCCAGAGCCTGGTGAGTACACAACAAATGTACACAATAAACTGCCACAAAACACACACATCACTGTCAAGGGGAGAGTCAAACCATGCACACATAGCAATTACACAGCAACTAGAACAGAATCATCCCATAATGTGTATGTCAGTCAGATAAACACAACACATGCCATCAAAAAAGTCACATTCAACTGTGCCAACACATGTACAAACACAACCACAACTACAGCTAGGCAGTGGCACAAATAGAACTAACACACACATCCACACATGTAGCCACCACAACAACACCAACACACAGTGAAGACCACTCAAAGGAAGGAATTCTGTGTATGCTGGCCAAGTCAGTGTAGCCAATAGCATCATGGGAGTCGCAGTCACACATATTGCCCCCCCACAACTGTCCCATCAACACCACCCTGAACCATGCTCACATCACAGGGAGTGGAGAAGGACTCACAAGATGGCTGACACTGGCTACTGCTGTGGGGAGCACAAGGCCCTGCTGCCAACTGTGCACCAACAAACAGCAGGACACCACTGACTGACATCCTGAGAGACAACTTACACTCCCTGCAATGCAAGCACGTTCCATGGTGGGATATCTGGCTGGCTGGGTGGGAAGGGGGACTTGCAGCACTGACCATAGTCACCAGCACCTCCCCTCACACCCCCCCAACACAAACTCCACAGTACCCACCTGGTAGAATGCAATGCCCTCCATCCTAACACAAGATCCCACAAAGCACCACCACCCTGGGTTATGTTGTGTGAAGCACAGGGACACTCTTGGGACTCTTAGCCAAACAACTGCCAGGACAACACTCCCAGCCATCCTGTCAGCACAGCCAGCCCACCCCACAGGGAAGCAGAGTCAAAAGGAAGGAAGCATGGGCATGCTGGGAAGGGGGTGGAGGCAATAGCATGATGGGAGTCGTAGTCACAGACATTGCTCAGCCTCACAACTGGCCCATCAACACCACCCTGAACCATGCTCACATCACAGGGAGTGGAGAAGGACTCACAAGATGGCTGACACTGGCTACTGCTGTGGGGAGCACAAGGCCCTGCTGCCAACTGTGCACCAACAAACAGCAGGACACCACTGACTGACATCCTGAGAGACAACTTACACTCCCTGCAATGCAAGCACGTTCCATGGTGGGATATCTGGCTGGCTGGGTGGGAAGGTGGGACTTGCAGCACTGACCATAGTCACCAGCACCTCCCCTCACACCCCCCCAACACAAACTCCACAGTACCCACCTGGTAGAATGCAATGCCCTCCATCCTAACACAAGATCCCACAAAGCACCACCACCCTGGGTTATGTTGTGTGAAGCACAGGGACACTCTTGGGACTCTTAGCCAAACAACTGCCAGGACAACACTCCCAGCCATCCTGTCAGCACAGCCAGCCCACCCCACAGGGAAGCAGAGTCAAAAGGAAGGAAGCATGGGCATGCTGGGAAGGGGGTGGAGGCAATAGCATGATGGGAGTCGTAGTCACAGACATTGCTCAGCCTCACAACTGGCCCATCAACACCACCCTGAACCATGCTCACATCACAGGGAGTGGAGAAGGACTCACAAGATGGCTGACACTGGCTACTGCTGTGGGGAGCACAAGGCCCTGCTGCCAACTGTGCACCAACAAACAGCAGGACACCACTGACTGACATCCTGAGAGACAACTTACACTCCCTGCAATGCAAGCACGTTCCATGGTGGGATATCTGGCTGGCTGGATGGGAAGGTGGGACTTGCAGCACTGACCATAGTCACCAGCACCTCCCCTCACACCCCCCCCAACACAAACTCCACAGTACCCACCTGGTAGAATGCAATGCCCTCCATCCTAACACAAGATCCCACAAAGCACCACCACCCTGGGTTATGTTGTGTGAAGCACAGGGACACTCTTGGGACTCTTAGCCAAACAACTGCCAGGACAACACTCCCAGCCATCCTGTCAGCACAGCCAGCCCACCCCACAGGGAAGCAGAGTCAAAAGGAAGGAAGCATGGGCTTGCTGGGAAGGGGGTGGAGGCAATAGCATGATGGGAGTCGTAGTCACAGACATTGCTCAGCCTCACAACTGGCCCATCAACACCACCCTGAACCATGCTCACATCACAGGGAGTGGAGAAGGACTCACAAGATGGCTGACACTGGCTACTGCTGTGGGGAGCACAAGGCCCTGCTGCCAACTGTGCACCAACAAACAGCAGGACACCACTGACTGACATCCTGAGAGACAACTTACACTCCCTGCAATGCAAGCACGTTCCATGGTGGGATATCTGGCTGGCTGGGTGGGAAGGTGGGACTTGCAGCACTGACCATAGTCACCAGCACCTCCCCTCACACCCCCCCAACACAAACTCCACAGTACCCACCTGGTAGAATGCAATGCCCTCCATCCTAACACAAGATCCCACAAAGCACCACCACCCTGGGTTATGTTGTGTGAAGCACAGGGACACTCTTGGGACTCTTAGCCAAACAACTGCCAGGACAACACTCCCAGCCATCCTGTCAGCACAGCCAGCCCACCCCACAGGGAAGCAGAGTCAAAAGGAAGGAAGCATGGGCATGCTGGGAAGGGGGTGGAGGCAATAGCATGATGGGAGTCGTAGTCACAGACATTGCTCAGCCTCACAACTGGCCCATCAACACCACCCTGAACCATGCTCACATCACAGGGAGTGGAGAAGGACTCACAAGATGGCTGACACTGGCTACTGCTGTGGGGAGCACAAGGCCCTGCTGCCAACTGTGCACCAACAAACAGCAGGACACCACTGACTGACATCCTGAGAGACAACTTACACTCCCTGCAATGCAAGCACGTTCCATGGTGGGATATCTGGCTGGCTGGGTGGGAAGGGGGACTTGCAGCACTGACCATAGTCACCAGCACCTCCCCTCACACCCCCCCAACACAAACTCCACAGTACCCACCTGGTAGAATGCAATGCCCTCCATCCTAACACAAGATCCCACAAAGCACCACCACCCTGGGTTATGTTGTGTGAAGCACAGGGACACTCTTGGGACTCTTAGCCAAACAACTGCCAGGACAACACTCCCAGCCATCCTGTCAGCACAGCCAGCCCACCCCACAGGGAAGCAGAGTCAAAAGGAAGGAAGCATGGGCATGCTGGGAAGGGGGTGGAGGCAATAGCATGATGGGAGTCGTAGTCACAGACATTGCTCAGCCTCACAACTGGCCCATCAACACCACCCTGAACCATGCTCACATCACAGGGAGTGGAGAAGGACTCACAAGATGGCTGACACTGGCTACTGCTGTGGGGAGCACAAGGCCCTGCTGCCAACTGTGCACCAACAAACAGCAGGACACCACTGACTGACATCCTGAGAGACAACTTACACTCCCTGCAATGCAAGCACGTTCCATGGTGGGATAACTGACTGGGTGGGTGGGTGGGTGGGAAGGAGGTCTGGCTGTCAACCAAACACAATCAATGCAGACCATGTTCACACCCCAGAGAATACATAGAAATGCCCAAATAATGCAGGACAATGTGCCACACCAATATCAACCCCTGACTGTGACGACTTAGGACAATACAATGTACAGGCCCGCACCCCGAGGCACAGTCACAACTGTCAGGTGTGTCAACCACTGATGCCTGCAGAAACATGACATACATTGTTTGTGTCTCCCAAAAACAGGTGATGATAGGGACACAGCAGCAGACGCTGAGGAGTCCCAGTCCCAGGCTCAAGAGGATGCCGAGCTCACTGGCGTCGTACAGCCTCTGTCCTCCTCGGACGATGAACAACCTGGCACATCCGGTGCAAGTCAACATGCTGCACCAGCAGGACCACCAGCTGCAGCACCAGCAGGTCCACCAGCTGCACCCCCTGCACCCACCCCTCCAACGACTGTCACCACGAATACCATCCCTGCCGACATGGACAGAATAAGGAACAACACCAGCGCAGTGACCCTGGACCAACCTGGGGCCATGGACACCACCACCACCACCACCCCCCAAGGTGGACCAGGGTTATCTGTGCGTGCAACTGCACACACTGCACATGTCAGCAGGGGTGGTGGGAGGGGTGGGAGACAGAGGTCGCTGCTTGCAGACGTTGCTGGTGTGCATGAAGACCCACAACTGGTACGCATAGCTGATGCGTACCAGTCCAGCACCGGAGAGCTCAGCCAGGTAGTGGGGCTCCTCAGAGACATCAAACAGCAGCAGGCTGCCCATCATGCCCGCTTGGACTCCCACATGTCCTGCGTGGAGTCCAAGTGGGATGTACTACATGAGATGACGGCGGTGCACAGGGACATTTTACAATGCCTCCGCCAGATGAACAGCAACCAGTCCACACCTCCCTGTGTGCCAACAACATCTGGTACCGAACAAACTGCAACTGCCACAGGGAGGGAGGAGGACTCTGGCGGAGAGTCCCCTGCACCGCAGCAGCCTGCACTTGAGGGCCCCCCCCCCAAGAAGAGGGGTCGTCCGAGGAGGGGAAAGTGAGAGGCTGATGGCCAAGCGCAACTCCCAGGAAGCCTGAACCTGTTCTGGATTTTCGCCTTTGTGCACAGACTGTTCACCCTGTTGATGGCAACACTACTCCCACACATTGCATGGGGAGTACAAGTTGGAACAATGTGTCAGACAACTGTGGCCCCGATACTGGGGATCCTGTCTACCTGGACTTTCTATTCATCTAGGAACTTGGGATTGCAAGATTCATGTACAGCACAATCCATCCTATGCACTATTATCACAGATGTATCACAATAAACACACTAATACACCATACTTGCCTCTGTCGTGATTCCAACGTGGGTGCTGTTATGGGGATGATGAACTGCAAAATTACACTGTGTATGCGAACTGCAACAGCAAGGACAACACAGGCATGTGAGTACAGGCAACGGGACACATATGAGGGAGACACACCACCAGGGCTACACAACACATACACACCTAGGCCATCTGACTCATTGCCTACACTGATGTTGCCAGGGAAGACGGTGCAATGCACAGACACCACACCCATTCCCAGTTGTAGTCAAGTAGCCCACAGGTGCAGTAAGCAAATGGCAGTCAAATGTGTGACCACAGACAACGCACATCACTAAGTGAAGCACAGGTTTATTACACAGTAGCAACATGCCGTAACCACTACAGATGCAAGGTAACCCCACCTGGTAGCGGGCACACAGTCAACAACTGTAGACAGAAGGAAGTCCATGGGTGTGGCGCACATCACCTGTAGGGACACAACAGCTACCAGCCTGGATGTGCAATCACGTCGTCGGTGGACACAGTTGACCAAACGAATCTGAAAGTACCCTGTGAAGGACAGAAATGACACACAGTCAAAAGCAATGCAGTACAGGACAGAACAGCAAAACTCATGCACAATACATGTTACAAGATACCCACCCAGAACCAAGTTAGCATGTCAACACTGTTGGGGAGTACAGCCCACCTGTCACCACACATCGCAACACACATCCTGTCAAGTAGCCCATGGACACACTCCAACAGCACCAGAGCACCACCCACACATCATGCCAACTCACATCATTCACATGACACCTCAGGATACTCACATTCAGCTAAAGAAGTTGGTGATGAGCTGTGTGCGGACATCACCATCACCATCATCATCATCATCGTCACTGGCATCGTGGTCCAGGCCAGGATCCTCCACAGGTGGCGGATGTTGGTCATCGTCATCCTGGATGAGAGGCAACTCCTTCCGCACTGCCAGGTTGTGGAGCATGCAGCAGACGATGATAATCTTGCACACTTTCGCAGGGGCATATGGGAGGGACCCTCCGGTCTTGTCCAGGCAGCGGAAGCGGCTCTTCAGGAGACCAAAGGTCCGCTCAATCACTCTCCTGGTCCGACCATGTGCCTCATTGTAGCGCATCTGGGCAGGTGTCACAGGGTTCCTGAGGGGTGTCAGCAACCACGGCATGTTGGGGTATCCCGAGTCACCTACGGACAGACAAGTGCACATCAGCTGACTTGGAAAAGTGGGCGGAATACTACAGATCAGATCACACACAATGGCACAAAGTCAGTACACACCGACAAGCCAGGCACGCTGGTTCTGCATCTGTGCCATCAACCTGGGGATGCGACTACTCCTCATCACAAAGGCATCGTGTGCTGAACCAGGGAAACGGGCACACACGTGTGTGATGGTCATGTCTGCAAGACACACCACCAGTGCATTGACCGAGTGGTAGTGCTTGCGGTTCCTGTAGGCCTGCTCCTGGGCCTGTGGTGGTACCAAAGCCACATGTGTCCCATCAATGGAGCCAATGACATGCGGCATCCTCCCCAGGGCATAAAAGTCACTCTTCACGTCAGTGAGTCGTCGCAGTCTAGGGAAATAGATGTACCGGTTCAGGAAGAGCAACATTGCCGCCAAGAAATCGCGGAGCACACGGCTGAACATGGTCTGTGACATCCCACCAGCAGACGCCACAGTATGTTGGAAGGTACCGGTGGCAAAGAAGTGTAGGGCTGCCATCACCTTCACCTTGGGGGTCAGCGCTGTAGGATACGGCCGGCCAGGCTGCAAATGTGGGGACAACTGCACTGCAAAATCCTCAATCAGCTGCCTGGTGAAGCGGTACCGTCGGATGCTGTCCCGTTCCACCATCGTTGCCAGGTCTGGGAATGGCCGATGGACAGCAGGAGCCCTGCAGTGCAGAGGAGAAGTAAGCAAGATCGTCAGTCACCCCACATATGCGGCATTGAACACACTCAAGATCCCAACATACATCATCATGAGGCACAACTACATGAAGTGTGCAGTACCGGAACGACATGTATGGTACATACATGGCCAACATCTGTCAACACGGTCCTACAGGTGGCATCAATTTGTCCCAGGTTGGCCCATTGGATATCATGATGCTGTGTCACAGTCACCCCCCCAGTGACATGTGAGGACAGATGTGCCCCAGGCACCACAGCTCAACGACAGGCACATTCCCA
Source organism: Calotriton arnoldi (assembly GCA_963921515.1). Taxonomy (NCBI): domain Eukaryota; kingdom Metazoa; phylum Chordata; class Amphibia; order Caudata; family Salamandridae; genus Calotriton; species Calotriton arnoldi. The sequence continues at coordinate 10,256 of CAWUFW010028314.1, read as the reverse complement.
GGGACCCTGTAATGCCACATGGACACTGGCATCACCTGGAGTATCATGTGTACACCACAACAAAACAAACATGACCCCCACAGGTAGTGGCCACACTTGCCATGGCAGGAGAGCCATGGACGTCTGTGACACACACGCACAACATCAGAGTCCATGCACACACAACGTGGATGTGGAGACTGTCTCCCATTGTGCACATGAAATCAGAGACATTGTAAACACTACATGCACAAAGACTGTGGAGGGCCATCACTATTGTGCCACTGGGACACCCTGGCTCAAACATACCGTCCCACATGGGACTCACGGGGTATGTGACATGACATACACAAACACCACTGTGAAATGTGACCATGACACATGCACAGATATGAACAGTTGCACATCACAGTGGTCACGTACACGTAACACCCATGATCCTGTCCCCATGAACACGTGCACAGCCTGGGGGTGGCTGCCCACAGGTGACACCCACAGGACAACATGTACACCAACATACACACAATAGGAAATGCAGCCTTACATGCCTTATGATAAGGTTTGGACAGGCTGTCGTGATGTAGGTGTGCCCCTCACTCCCTGGGAGCTATCTGTGGCTGGCACATGTCCATCTGAGACAGGCATGCTGACCTATGCCAGTCACATATACAGTGATGCGTTGAACAGCAATGGACCGATCGCTGCCTCCGGCCGGCCCATTGCATTCAATGTGTGCGGGTACGCGTTGTACCCCTGTGCGCGTTGAACAGCAATGGACCGATCGGTGCCTCCGGCCGGCCCATTGCATTCAATGTGTGCGGGTACGCGTTGTACCCCTGTGCGCGTTGAACAGCAATGGACCGATCGGTGCCTCCGGCCGGCCCATTGCTTTCAATGTGTGCGGGTACGCGTTGTACCCCTGTGCGCGTTGAACAGCAATGGACCGATCGGTGCCTCCGGCCGGCCCATTGCATTCAATGTGTGCGGGTACGCGTTGTACCCCTGTGCGCGTTGAACTGCAATGGACCGATCGGTGCCTCCGGCCGGCCCATTGCATTCAATGTGTGCGGGTACGCGTTGTACCCCTGTGCGCGTTGAACAGCAATGGACCGATCGGTGCCTCCGGCCGGCCCATTGCATTCAATGTGTGCGGGTACGCGTTGTACCCCTGTGCGCGTTGAACAGCAATGGACCGATCGGTGCCTCCGGCCGGCCCATTGCTTTCAATGTGTGCGGGTACGCGTTGTACCCCTGTGCGCGTTGAACAGCAATGGACCGATCGGTGCCTCCGGCCGGCCCATTGCTTTCAATGTGTGCGGGTACGCGTTGTACCCCTGTGCGCGTTGTACCTCAATGGACCGATCGGTGCGCACCCATTGACAATGGGCTTGCCTGGCAACGGACGCGTTTTCGAATTTCGAACGAGTCGGTTGCTGGAAAATCAGTTGGTCACCCACAACAATGTTGCAAATTCATGTATGTCATGAAGTTGAAGTTTTGAAGGATGCTGTGGGCGTGTTTTGGTGCTGCTATTCCATGGATTGGCCAGATTCAGAAGATGCAAACGACTTGGACCTATCACTTTGGACACAAGGGACAGTATCTGCCTCTCCAGCACATATATATTGCTGCCTGTTCCCCTGAGAGCCCACTTGCCTGCACTACATGCTCCAGGACGACATCTGCCACTGCACTGCTGCTGTCTCTGCCCCTCTGGACCCTGCAATGGCACGTACTGTGGAGAGAGCCCCAGCCTTCAGCCTTGAGGAGAACCAGGCCCTGCTGGACAGCCTACTTCCACAGTACAGCAAGCTGTATGGGACACCAGGGGAGCAGGTGAGTGTTCTGTGCACTGCCTTTCTGAATGTGCATTTTGTCTGACTAGCAAGGCTGAGAGTCAGCACACCACTGGCTAGCAGGCTCACTGAGTAGTTGTCACCCCCCATAGTGTGTAGTGACTTGCACTGGACAGGTATGGTGCAGTGACAGTGCTTCTGAACAGGGTTTTACTCCCCATGCAATGATACCATGTAGTGACTTCTGGAAAACTGTCCATGGGCAGCCGTGCACTGCCTGTGTACACCATGTGCCCCTGTGATTGCGACATGTATATGCAACTGTGTCATGCACGGATATGTTGCATGTGTAGTAATGGCCTTATCACTTTGTCATCCTGACAGGCTTCTGCCCATCGGAAGCATGAGATATGGAAGGACATCGTCCGGGCTGTCCGGTCCGTGGGGGTCTACAAGCGCCGGATCCGCAACTGCCAAAAGAGGTGGCAGGACCTTCGGGGCTGGACCCGGAGGATTGCACGGGTCCAGCTGAAGCTGTCGCCTCCTCGCAGGAGGGGCGGAACACGGACCCTGACCCCCCACATGCTCAGGATCCTGGCGGTGGTCTTTCCAGACCTGGATGGGCAGCTGAAGGCCAGAGAGCAGCAAGGAGGGGGTGAGTCAAAGACTGCACTGTGTACTCTGTCTAACATGCTATGTGCCCTCCTCGGGCCTGGTTAAACTGCCACAGTACAGCAGTCATGTTGTCCAGGAGCCATGTCCCTCTATTGTGCACTGCCCACTCCTCATCTGATACCCAGGTGTGGCCCTTACATGCAGGGAATTCTGTCACTTAGGACTGTGTCCTTGCAGTTTGCTTGACTCAAGGTGGGAGACAGCATCTGTTTCCCTGACTCTGTGGTGGGCATCATGGGTGGGTCCATTGCTTACACAATGCCTGTATTCTGACATGTATTCAGCGTGTTACTTTGATCTGTGGTCCAATTGCTGAGCTGATCCACCACATGTGGCTGGGGTACCTGGCACACACCCATGCTGCGGGTGGGAACAATGTTTGGGCCCCAGGAGTATGTATATGACGTGTGTCACACATACTTAGCCAGCTGCCTACAGTCCAGGGCTCATCCCTCATTCATGTGGGGCTGGACAGTCATGCCTACTCCAGGCCATACAATACACTCTGTACTCCCACTCCCGTGTATCAGCGGACACATTGTGCACAGTGATTTGACCCCTCAGGTGTCTGCCTCTGTGTCAGTGTGCTGTGGATTAGTCGCCAGGACTGCTGTGGAGTTTCTTGGTAGGGGCTCAGCATGCCACTGGAGATGTGACCATAGGAGACGATACTTGTGTGACACATAGGTGTCTGATCAGCTGCCCATGCAGACTGGGGCATGTAAATGTGAAGTTCAGGCAGCTGTTCCCCATGCACAGCAGAGTGTGAGGGGCTCAGGTTCAGAGGGTAGTGTCACAGGTCTCCCATATGTCCAATAGGTATGACCTGGACAGATGAGGGTTAAGAGGATGTGTTGTGGGGGGATGTACATGTGCACTTGTGCAGCTCCAGGACTTGCATTCCCCATGACCTACTATTGTGACACAGTGCAGAGTGTTGTTGTCTGGCTGCAAAGTCATACATCACTGAGCCAGTGATGTATGACTTTGCAGTCATGCCTCCGCCATGGCATGTGTCTACTGATTGGTGAGCCTGCAGGGGAGTGACATGTGCTACATGCACACCATAGTGGCGCTGGCTATCAGGACATGGGTGCATCATGGTGTCTGTCGCTGGTATGCATCACATGCATTTCCTATTTGACTCTGGGCATCCCTTACATCCGGAAACCTGTACTGACTCAGTGGCAAGAGCTGTGATGTGTCCACACCGTGTCCTCTGCACTGTCCAACTACTGTGTACTTGGTGCATGTGTCAACACTGGGGTGTTGCAATCCAACAGACACCAGACAGATGGGTGCAAGGCCATGTGGGATGTGAGTGCCATGCTTGGCATCAGACTGACAATTGACTTCTCCTGTTCAATTAGTGCACTTTTAGCAATGTACAACTAATGATGCCAGGGCTTGCTCTGTGATGTGCTGTGCTCACAGTGGTGTGTGCGTTATGTGCAGGTGACTGATGTCTGTCTGTTTCCCCATTGTTTGCAGATACATCCACGGCCACGGAAGGGGACAGCTCCACGGACCAGGAGGAGCCGGAGAGCCAGACTGGGTCAGCAGCCGAGGAGTGGTCGGAGGGACCCAGTGGCACGGAGGGCGAGGGGAGCCACACCGAGGAGTCCTCAGCAGCATCCACCTCAGCTGAGGACCAGAGCAACTCGGAGGATGACTCCCTTGTGGAGGCGGGTGTCAGCAGCCACCACACCCCAGCTAGTGTTGCTGTCCCCGCCACCACCAGCACCACCACCGCCCTCCCATCGGCTCCCATTCCCCAGGTCCGTGGAGGCTCCCATGTCCGGGAGCGTGTCTCCTTTGGGCCAGGCACCGCACCCCCTGCCCCTGTGTCCCCTGCTGCCCTGAGTGAGGAGTCTGTGTACCTCCTTCGCCAGCTCCATGTAGGGCAGACAGCCATGCTGAGTGTCCTCCATGCGCACACCGCGCTGTTGACTCAGCTGGTGTCGTTCATGGAGGGCATCTCATCGGGCATGTCTGACCTACAGAGGGGCAATAGGTCCATGGACTCCTCCCTGACGGCAGCAGTGTCCCTCCTCAAACGGTCCCTCACCCCTCCTGCCTCTGCTCCATCCACACTCCCCAGCACCTTACCCATCCCAGGCACACACACACCGGCACAGGCACACACCAGCACACACACATCCAGCACACTGACACACACGCCAATGACAAAACGCACACGCACGCACATTCAGGGGACTGAAGCCAGACTCACAGGGGATGGGGCCCTGGAACACACACACGCATCCACATGCACTGCGCAGTCCTCAGTTCCCTCTCCCTCCAAAGCACCCTCCCTTGCCTCACCTGCAACCCCAAAGTCACAGCAGCTCTTCCTCTGTGACCTCGGCCTCTTCCCCACCGATGAAGCTGCTCCAGCATCCCGGGGGAAGAGGAAGCCCACCCACACGGAGCAGAGTGCCCCTCGCCCCCGGACACCCTCCCCCAGGCGCAGACGGACTGAGGCCCCCACCCGCAAGTCCCCCCGGAGTGCTAAGAGCAAGACCCCGCCACCGCCCTGCAGCTCAGGCACAAGGTCTCCGTCCTCCATCCCTCAGGCCCCCACTGCACAGGTGCCCCCACCACACCCTGCCCCAGGTTCCCCCACCCACAGATATACCATCCCCAAGATGCTCCGGCCTTCTCCCCCTGCCACTTGCTCTCCCAGCACCACACCCCGCTGCGCTTGTCTGTGCCACTGATGTGGTGAGGGTGTCCTCCCCCTCTGTCCAACCCACCTTGCCTGTTCCCCATTCTCCTCCCCTGGAGGTAGGCACTGCAGTGGAGTCCACTACCGCCCTGTCTGACTTGGGCACTGCAGTGGCGGACCTGTCCACCCCATCTGCAGGGTCCACTGCAGTTGTGCCGGCACCCACGACATCTGTGTCATGCCCCCCAGTTGTGCCGGCACACACCATGTCAGACACCTCCACTGCAGTTGTCAGTGGCTCTCCAGCACCCACCACCCCTTCCCTGACTCCCCCTGGTGAGCCCTGATCCTGTCCCTGCGGTGCCTGGCCTGCCCCCCGGTTGCCCCTCCTAGTGGATTGTCCCTGGTATTGTGCAGGCATGCGTAGGGTGACATCTGCCAGTGTCACCCTGTTTGAACTTTGACAATGGACTGGCCATTGGCCTTTGCTCTAATTTCTTCTGGACGTCGTTATCAAACAACACATATGCTGAATAAAGCAACTTTCTTTTCTCTAGTGCTCATGCTTCAGATGTACATGTTGTTGGTGCAGCTAACCATGCCCTTGCTGCAGTGATGGTGATATCTGGTCTCATGATTATGAAGTGTTACTGTGCAGGAACCCATGTGGTCCAGGGGGAATGTGTCCTATCATGTGGTGTATCCATGTCATCAATAGCAGCATCTGAGGGTGTCATGTGTTCAGTATTTGGCAATGGGTTTCCTACTTACATTGGCAATTTCATATCTGTGGCTTCCACCCCTGCACATCTGTTGTGCCTGCCATCGTTGCATTTGTCTACTTCCCTGACCGTGTTGCCATCTCCAGTGGACATGCAGGTTTGGGCATCAATGGGGAGGGACTCATCCGTGTAGTCAGTGCAACATTGCTATACAAGTGTGTTGGATCTGTGCTGATGATTCCGTTGGCACATCCATGACCAGGCTGATGTGATGGGAGCCCTCATTTGGTGCTAATTGTTGATTGTGTGACCAAGTGCTCAGCTGACATGATGGGGCCCTACTGAGGCAACATATGGCACAGCTTTCCTCACACAGGAGTGGAGTCCCCTCATGGCAGTGTGTACACGTGTGACATTGCCTGCGCCCAAGGTGTGTGTTGTATGTGCATGTCTGTGTGTTCACTTCCATTCATCTGCGCATGCTGTGATCCCTAGTGTTGTACCTGTTTGTGATGCTTGCTGACTTGAGCTATGTTCCCCCAAAGTCTTCTCCCTGTGTTCTCTGTGATGTGGGTGCATGGCACATTACTGGTCATCAGGGTGTCACCCATAGGTGTGTTTGCTGTCAGGGCAGAGTTTGTGTGCAGACGCAGATGGGTCACAGTCAGGTTTCCCTTTGGCACTTGTTGTTTGCCCCTGTCATGTGATTTCCAGTTTGTGTTATCTTTCAGTGATTGTGACACGTTGTGTGTGTGACTGCTGGCACTCCTTAGGGTCCGGGCTGCAATGTTGGTTGTTGTCTATGTGTGTTCTTTGTGGGTGACCTTGGCTTCTTCATTGGTGTGTGACTGTGGCTGGGATCCCATTGGTCGGTGTGGTATTGCCGTCATGTCCATGTACAGCGTAGTGTGCAGTGTGTCAGACATTCAGGAGTCTTGTTGAGTGTCCATGTGTGATGTGTTTCTACACCTTGGTTCCCACCCACCACCCTGGAATAGTCATGGGTGCATGTGCAATGTCACCAGTGCATGTGTACTTCACTGCTGCACATTGTTGGAGGTCGAGGGTGTGGTCTTGAGTGTGTGCAGATGAGAGTTGTTGCCCGGCTAGGCCCCTGCCTCCATGTTGGCCTTGGCTTACTGGCCATGCTGATTGATTTGTGCTTGTGTAGGTGTGATGGTAGTTTGTTGCTCAGGACACCTGACTGTGGTTCACAGTGTGAACGACATTTAGCTTTGTCATCACAGTGGTATTTTTATTCAGCCCAGGGTCACCACATTGTGGGGGCCCTGGGGGTGGTGCTGTGGTGTGTCTGTGACTTGCTGTGTCAGTTGTTGTTCCTACGTGCCTGTGTGACATGTGTGTTTTGTGCTCCCTCTCACCTGTCAATGCCTGCTTGCCCACATAGGGGATTTGGATCCATGAGTTACCTTAGTGTGGCAGTGTATGCACATCTGTATGATTGGTATTCAGCTCTCCTCATGTGTTGTGTTGTTGCCTGGGGACACTGGCACCCCCACCCCTCACCTGCTGTGTATGATGACAGTGTTGGTCTGCCTGTTTGTGTTTGTGCATCTGCACCACTGCATTGGCATATCTTGGGTGTGCCATTGGCTGTATGTTGTTTGGTGTGTTTCCCCTGCTGTCCCTGGGACTCCTAGGTCATCGGTCAGCACAGTGATCATGGTTTGTGTGTCCCATTGCTGCCATGGTATGGTATCTGTTCACCTCACATCTGCTGTCTCCACAGGGTATCTGCATTTGTGTGCCCATTGGTGCAAATATGTGGTTCTGCATTCTGATGGTCACTTCTGTCATTGTGTCATTGATGACTGTTGACGGTCTCAGCCCCCATGGGTGTTGTTTGTCTGCACATGGCCAAAGGAATGTTTCATTTGCACTGCAGTATTTGGCTCCCCCAATTTATGTTGCAATGGGACACATACACTACTTTGCCACAGATGAGTTTTTGGTTCTGTGACCAGGAATGATCCATGCAGTTTGGCAGTTGCAGCTCTTTCTTTGTCAACAATTACCTTTTGGTCACTGTGATGATGAGGGTGTAGACCCCATTGCCACAATGGTCAAAATGTGCTTCAGCTATGGACCCCACACTTGCCTTTTGGTCACTGTGATGATGGGGGTTTAGTCCCCATTGCCACAATGGTCAAAATGTGCTTCAGCTATGGACCCCACACTTTCCTTTTGGTCACTGTGATGATGTGGGTTTAGACCCCATTGCCACAATGGTCAAAATGTGCTTCAGCTATGGACCCCACACTTGCCTTTTGGTCACTGTGATGATGGGGGTTTAGACCCCATTGCCACAATGGTCAAAATGTGCTTCAGCTATGGACCCCACACTTACCTTTTGGTCACTGTGATGATGGGGGTTTAGGCCCCATTGCCACAATGGTCATGGGCTGCTTGCATTGTGGGTGCCACACACATATATGTGTGGCACATGTGCTAGGGGGTCACATTGTATGTTCAAAGTCATGTTCGGTGTTGTAGGCATTTGACACAGCCTGCTCACACGCTTGTCATGGTGGTGGGGGGATGTCTTAATCTTGCATTCCCTAGGTTGTGGTGTGCTTGTTGTGTCATGCATTGTCCATCCTATGAGTGGGGGTGGTAGTAGTGGTAGGCATCCAGCCCCCTGGCTAAGGGTGGTAGTAGTGGTGGGCATCCTGCCCCCTGGCTAAGGGTGGTAGTAGTGGTAGGCATCCTGCCCCCCCTGGGTGAGGGTGGTAGTAGTGGTGGGCATCCTGCCCCCCCTGGGTGAGGGTGGTAGTAGTGGTAGGCATCCTGCCCCCCTGGCTAAGGGTGGTAGTAGTGGTAGGCATCCTGCCCCCCTGGCTAAGGGTGGTAGTAGTGGTGGGCATCCTGCCCCCCTGGCTAAGGGTGGTAGTAGTGGTGGGCATCCTGCCCCCCCTGGGTGAGGGTGGTAGTAGTGGTGGGCATCCTGCCCCCCTGGCTAAGGGTGGTAGTAGTGGTGGGCATCCTGCCCCCCTGGCTAAGGGTGGTAGTAGTGGTAGGCATCCTGCCCCCCTGGGTGAGGGTGGTAGTAGTGGTGGGCATCCTGCCCCCTGGCTAAGGGTGGTAGTAGTGGTGGGCATCCTGCCCCCTGGCTAAGGGTGGTAGTAGTGGTGGGCATCCTGCCCCCCTGGGTAAGGGTGGTAGTAGTGGTAGGCATCCTGCCCCCTGGGTGAGGGTGGTAGTAGTGGTAGGCATCCTGCCCCCTGGGTGAGGGTGGTAGTAGTGGTAGGCATCCTGCCCCCTGGCTAAGGGTGGTAGTAGTGGTGGGCATCCTGCCCCCTGGCTAAGGGTGGTAGTAGTGGTAGGCATCCTGCCCCCTGGGTGAGGGTGGTAGTAGTGGTGGGCATCCTGCCCCCTGGGTGAGGGTGGTAGTAGTGGTGGGCATCCTGCCCCCCTGGCTAAGGGTGGTAGTAGTGGTGGGCATCCTGCCCCCCTGGGTGAGGGTGGTAGTAGTGGTGGGCATCCTGCCCCCTGGGTGAGGGTGGTAGTAGTGGTAGGCATCCTGCCCCCCTGGCTAAGGGTGGTAGTAGTGGTAGGCATCCTGCCCCCCGTGGGTGAGGGTGGTAGTAGTGGTAGGCTTCCTGCCCCCTGGCTAAGGGTGGTAGTAGTGGTGGGCATCCTGCCCCCTGGCTAAGGGTGGCAGTAGTGGTAGGCATCCAGCCCCCTGGGTTGGGGTGGTGGCGCGCATTCAGACCCCTGTGTGCATATGTGGCATTGGTGATGGGCATCCCGCCTCCCATGGTGCTGCTGTTGCTGGTGTAGGCATATTCAGATTCCCAGCGTATGTGTGTGATGTGTCGTGGTAACGCGTTGTATGTGTTTTGTGGTTGGTGTCTGACTTACCTTTCTCGCGCCGTACGCGTCCGTGCCCCTGTTCCGGGTAGTAGATGTAGAATATTGGTATGATCGGGACGAAGGGGATTCATGGTTGGTTCGTGTCGTTCGTCCTTCTCGTTGCTCGGCGTCGTCTCTGCTTGGCTTCGCCCTGCCGCTCGCTGGCCCCTCGCCAGGCCGCCCTCGCCGGTGCCGTGTTCGTCTCGTAGCCGTGGATCGTGTTGTGGCGCGATTCGGAGCTTATGTGCGCCTCCCGGATGCTTTGACGTGCCGTGCGCAGCGACGGTTCGGCGCGTACGGAAAGCGCATCGTACTTGTTCGGCCGGACGGGGCTGCATTTTCCCTTCCGTGCGACTCGATTCCGGCGTTTCCGGGATTCGCCTGGTCGGAGAACAGGACCTGGTTTGGGTGAGTACGGCTCGGCCGGAATTTTTGGGTTGTGCGCATCGTACTTGCTCGTTCGGTGTTCTGTACGGATCGGTCGGGAAACTGGCTTTCGCATGGCTTTTTCCCGACCGAATAGTATTGGGTGCGCCTCCGACC
>CAWUFW010028313.1:0-22440 GCA_963921515.1 Calotriton arnoldi | reverse complement strand
AGGTAGTGGGGCTCCTCAGAGACATTAAACAGCAGCAGGCTGCCCATCATGCCCGCTTGGACTCCCACATGTCCCACGTGGAGTCACACATGTCCCGTGTGGACTCACACATGTCCCGCGTGGAGTCCAAGTGGGATGCACTGCATGAGATGACGGCGGTGCACAGGGACATTTTACAATGCCTCCGCCAGATGAACAGCAACCAGTCCACACCTCCCTGTGTGCCAACAACATCTGGTGCCAAACAAACTGCAACTGCCACAGGGAGGGAGGAGGACTCTGGCGGAGAGTCCCCTGCACCGCAGCAGCCTGCACTTGAGGGCCCCCCAAGAAGAGGGGTCGTCCGAGGAGGGAAAAGTGAGAGGCCGATGGCCAAGCGCAACTCCCAGGAAGCCTGAACCTGTTCTGGATGTTCGCCTTTGTGCACAGACTGTTCACCCTGTTGACGGCAACACTACTCCCACACATTGCATGGGGAGTACAAGTTGGACCAATGTGTCAGACAACTGTGGCCCCGATACTGGGGATCCTGTCTACCCGGACTTTCAATTCACCTAGGAACTTGGGATTGCAAGATTCATGTACAGCACAACCCATCCTATGCACTATTAACACAAATGTATCACAATAAACACACTAATACACCATACTTGCCTCTGTCGTGATTCCAACGTGGGTGCTGTTATGGGGATGATGAACTGCAAAATTACACAGTGTATGCGAACTGCAACAGCAAGGACAACACAGGCATGTGAGTACAGGCAACGTGACACACATGAGGGAGACACACCACCAGGGCTACACGACACATACACACCTAGGCCATCTGATTCATTGCCTACACTGATGTTGCCAGGGAAGACGGTGCAATGCACAGACACCACACCCATTCCCAGTTGTAGTCAAGTAGCCCACAGGTGCAGTAAGCAAATGGCAGTCAAATGTGTGACCGCAGACAACGCACATCACAAAGTGAAGCACAGGTTTATTACACAGTTGCAACATGCCGTAACCACTACAGATGCAAGGTAACCCCACCTGGTAGCGGGCACACAGTCAACAACTGTAGACGGAAGGAAGTCCATGGGTGTGGCGCACATCACCTGTAGGGACACAACAGCTACCAGCCTGGATGTGCAATTACGTCGTCGGTGGACACAGTTGACCAAACGAATCTGAAAGTACCCTGTGAAGGACAGAAATGACACACAGTCAAAAGCAATGGAGTACAGGACAGAACAGCAAAACTCATGCACAATACATGTTACAAGATACCCACCCAGAACCAAGTTAGCATGTCAACACTGTTGGGGAGTACAGCCCACCTGTAACCACACATCGCAACACACATCCAGTCAAGTAGCCCATGGACACACTCCAACAGCACCAGAGCACCACCCACACATCATGCCAACTCACATCATTGACATGACACCTCAGGATACTCACATTCAGCTAAAGAAGTTGGTGATGAGCTGTGTGCGGACATCACCATCACCATCATCATCATCATCATCGTCACTGGCATCGTGGTCCAGGCCAGGATCCTCCACAGGTGGCGGATGTTGGTCATTGTCATCCTGGATGAGAGCCAACTCCTTCCGCACTGCCAGGTTGTGGAGCATGCAGCAGACGATGATAATCTTGCACACTTTCGCAGGGGCATATGGGAGGGACCCTCCGGTCTTGTCCAGGCAGCGGAAGCGGCTCTTCAGGAGACCAAAGGTCCGCTCAATCACTCTCCTGGTCCGACCATGTGCCTCATTGTAGCGCATCTGGGCAGGTGTCACAGGGTTCCTGAGGGGTGTCAGCAACCACGGCATGTTGGGGTATCCCGAGTCACCTACGGCCAGACAAGTGCACATTAGCTGACTTGGAAAAGTGGGCGGAATACTACAGATCAGATCACACACAATGGCACAAAGTCAGTACACACCGACAAGCCAGGCACGCTGGTTCTGCATCTGTGCCATCATCCTGGGGATGCGACTACTCCTCATCACAAAGGCATTGTGTGCTGAACCAGGGAAACGGGCACACACGTGTGTGATGGTCATGTCTGCAAGACACACCACCAGTGCATTGACCGAGTGGTAGTGCTTGCGGTTCCTGTAGGCCTGCTCCTGGGCCTGTGGTGGTACCAAAGCCACATGTGTCCCATCAATGGAGCCAATTACATGCGGCATCCTCCCCAGGGCATAAAAGTCACTCTTCACGTCAGTGAGTCGTCGCAGTCTAGGGAAATAGATGTACCGGTTCAGGAAGAGCAACATTGCCGCCAAAACATCGCGGAGCACACGGCTGAACATGGTCTGTGACATCCCACCAGCAGTCGCCACAGTATGTTGGAAGGTACCGGTGGCAAAGAAGTGTAGGGCTGCCATCACCTTCACCTTGGGGGTCAGCGCTGTAGGATACGGCCGGCCAGGCTGCAAATGTGGGGACAACTGCACTGCCAAATCCTCAATCAGCTGCCTGGTGAAGCGGTACCGTCGGATGCTGTCCCGTTCCACCATCGTTGCCAGGTCTGGGAATGGCCGATGGACAGCAGGAGCCCTGCAGTGCAGAGGAGAAGTAAGCAAGATTGTCAGTCACCCCACATATGCGGCATTGAACACACTCAAGATCCCAACATACATCATTATGAGGCACAACTACATGAAGTGTGCAGTACCGGAAGGACATGTATGGTACATACATGGCCAACATCTGTCAACACGGTCCTACAGGTGGCATCAATTTGTCCCAGGTTGGCCCATTGGATATCATGATGCCGTGTCACAGTTCCCATCTCCTGCTGCCGTGTCACATTCACCCCCACAGTGACATGTGAGGACAGATGTGCCCCAGGCACCACAGCTCAACGACAGGTACATTCCCAGGGACCCTGTAATGCCACATGGACACTGGCATCACATGGAGTATCATGTGTACACCACAGCAAAACAACCATGACCCCCACAGGTAGTGGCTCCACTTGCCACGGCAGGACAGACATGGACGTCTGTGACACACACGCACAACATCAGAGTCCATGCACACACAACGTGGATGTGGAGACTGTCTCCCATTGTGCACATGAAATCAGAGACATTGTAAACACTACATGCACAAAGACTGTGGAGGTCCATCACTATTGTGCCACTGGGACACCCTGGCTCAAACATACCGTCCCACATGGGACTCACGGGGTATGTGACATGACATACACAAACACCACTGTGAAATGTGACCATGGCACATGCACAGATATGAACAGTTGCACATCACAGTGGTCACGTACACGTAACACCCAGGATCCTGTCCCCATGAACACGTGCACAGCCTGGGGGTGGCTGCCCACAGGTGACACCCACAGGACAACATGTACACCAACATACACACAATAGGAAATGCAGCCTTACATGCCTTATGATAAGGTTTGGACAGGCTGTCGTGATGTAGGTGTGCCCCTCACTCCCTGGGAGCTATCTGTGGCTGGCATATGTCCATCTGAGACAGGCATGCTGACATATGCCAGTCACATGTACAGTGATGCGTTGTACTGCAATGGACCGATCAGTGCCTCCGGCCGGCCCATTGCTTTCAATGTGTGGGGTACGCGTTGTACCCCTGTGCGCGTTGAACTGCAATGGACCGATCGGTGCCTCCGGCCGGCCCATTGCTTTCAATGTGTGCGGGTACGCGTTGTACCCCTGTGCGCGTTGAACTGCAATGGACCGATCGGTGCCTCCGGCCGGCCCATTACTTTCAATGTGTGCGGGTACGCGTTGTACCCCTGTGCGCGTTGAACTGCAATGGACCGATCGGTGCCTCCGGCCGGCCCATTGCTTTCAATGTGTGCGGGTACGCGTTGTACCCCTGTGCGCGTTGAACTGCAATGGACCGATCGGTGCCTCCGGCCGGCCCATTGCTTTCAATGTGTGCGGGTACGCGTTGTACCCCTGTGCGCGTTGTACCGCAATGGACCGATCGGTGCGCACCCATTGACAATGGGCTTGCCTGGCAACGGACGCGTTTTCGAATTTCGAACGAGTCGGTTGCTGGAAAATCAGTTGGTCACCCACAACAATGTTGCAAAATCATGTATGTCATGAAGTTGAAGATTTGAAGGATGCTGTGGGCGTGTTTTGGTGCTGCTATTCCATGGATTGGCCAGATTCAGAAGATGCAAACGACTTGGACCTATCACTTTGGACACAAGGGACAGTATCTGCCTCTCCAGCACATATATATTGCTGGCTGTTCCCCTGAGAGCCCACTTGCCTGCACTACATGCTCCAAGACGACATCTGCCACTGCACTGCTGCTGTCTCTGCCCCTCTGGACCCTGCAATGGCACGTACTGTGGAGAGAGCCCCAGCCTTCAGCCTTGAAGAGAACCAGGCCCTGCTGGACAGCCTACTTCCACAGTACAGCAAGCTGTATGGGACACCAGGGGAGCAGGTGAGTGTTCTGTGCACTGCCTTTCTGAATGTGCATTTTGTCTGACTAGCAAGGCTGAGAGTCTGCACGCCACTGGCTAGCAGGCTCACTGAGTAGTTGTCACCCCCCATAGTGTGTAGTGACTTGCACTGGACAGGTATGGTGCAGTGACAGTGCTTCTGAACAGGGTTTTACTCCCCATGCAATGATACCATGTAGTGACTTCTGGAAAACTGTCCATGGGCAGCCGTGCACTGCCTGTGTACACCATGTGCCCCTGTGATTGCGACATGTATATGCAACTGTGTCATGCACGGATATGTTGCATGTTTAGTAATGGCCTTATCACTTTGTCATCCTGACAGGCTTCTGCCCATCGGAAGCAGGAGATCTGGAAGGACATCGTCCGGGCTGTCCGGTCCGTGGGGGTCTACAAGCGCCGGATCCGCAACTGCCAAAAGAGGTGGCAGGACCTTCGGGGCTGGACCCGGAGGATTGCACGGGTCCAGCTGAAGCTGTCGCCTCCTCGCAGGAGGGGCGGAACACGGACCCTGACCCCCACATGCTCAGGATCCTGGCGGTGGTCTTTCCAGACCTGGATGGGCAGCTGAAGGCCAGAGAGCAGCAAGAAGGGGGTGAGTCAAAGACTGCACTGTGAACTCTGTCTAACATGCTATGTGCCCTCCTCGGGCCTGGTTAAACTGCCACAGTACAGCAGTCATGTTGTCCAGGAGCCATGTCCCTCTATTGTGCACTGCCCACTCCTCATCTGATACCCAGGTGTGGCCCTTACATGCAGGGAATTCTGTCACTTAGGACTATGTCCTTGCAGTTTGCTTGACTCAAGGTGGGAGACAGCATCTGTTTCCTGACTCTGTGGTGGGCATCATGGGTGGGTCCATTGCTTACACAATGCCTGTATTCTGACATGTATTCAGCGTGTTACTTTGATCTGTGGTCCAATTGCTGACCTGATCCACCACATGTGGCTGGGGTATCTGGCACACACCCATGCTGCGGGTGGGAACAATGTTTGGGCCCCAGGAGTATGTATATGACGTGTGTCACACATACTTAGCCAGCTGCCTACAGTCCAGGGCTCATCCCTCATTCATGTGGGGCTGGACAGTCATGCCTACTCCAGGCCATACAATACACTCTGTACTCCCACTCCAGTGTATCAGCTGACACATTGTGCGCAGTGATTTGACCCCTCAGGTGTCTGCCTCTGTGTCAGTGTGCTGTGGATTAGTCGCCAGGACTGCTGTGGAGTTTCTTGGTAGGGGCTCAGCATGCCACTGGAGATGTGACCATAGGAGACGATACTTGTGTGTCACATAGGTGTCAGATCAGCTGCCCATGCAGACTGGGGCATGTGAATGTGAAGTTCAGGCAGCTGTTCCCCATGCACAGCAGAGTGTGAGGGGCTCAGGTTCAGAGGGTAGTGTCACAGGTCTCCCATATGTCCAATAGGTATGACCTGGACAGATGAGGGTTAAGAGGATGTGTTGTGGGGGGGATGTACATGTGCACTTGTGCAGCTCCAGGACTTGCATTCCCCATGACCTACTATTGTGACACAGTGCAGAGTGTTGTTGTCTGGCTGCAAAGTCATACATCACTGAGACAGTGATGTATGACTTTGCAGTCATGCCTCCGCCATGGCATGTGTCTACTGATTGGTGAGCCTGCAGGGGAGTGACATGTGCTACATGCACACCATAGTGGCGCTGGCTATCAGGACATGGGTGCATCATGGTGTCTGTCGCTGGTATGCATCACATGCATTTCCTATTTGACTCTGGGCATCCCTTTCATCCGGAAACCTGTACTGACTCAGTGGCAAGAGCTGTGATGTGTGCATGTCCACATGCCACACCGTGTCCTCTGCACTGTCCAACTACTATGTACTTGGTGCATGTGTCCACACTGGGGTGTTGCAATCCAACAGACACCAGACAGATGGGTGCAAGGCCATGTGGGATGTGAGTGCCATGCTTGGCATCAGACTGACAATTGGCTTCTCCTGTTCAGTTAGGGCACTTTTAGCAATGTACAACTAATGATGCCAGGGCTTGCTCTGTGATGTGCTGTGCTCACAGTGGTGTGTGCGTTATGTGCAGGTGACTGATGTCTGTCTGTTTCCCCATTGTTTGCAGATACATCCACGGCCACGGAAGGAGACAGCTCCACGGACCAGGAGGAGCCAGAGAGCCAGACTGGGTCAGCAGCCGAGGAGTGGTCGGAGGGACCCAGTGGCACGGAGGGCGAGGGGAGCCACACCGAGGAGTCCTCAGCAGCATCCACCTCAGCTGAGGACCAGAGCAACTCGGAGGATGACTCCCTTGTGGAGGCGGGTGTCAGCAGCCACCACACCCCAGCTAGTGTTGCTGTCCCCGCCACCACCAGCACCACCACCGCCCTCCCATCGGCTCCCATTCCCCAGGTCCGTGGAGGCTCCCATGTCCGGGAGCGTGTCTCCTTTGGGCCAGGCACCGCAGCCCCTGCCCCTGTGTCCCCTGCTGCCCTGAGTGAGGAGTCTGTGTACCTCCTTCGCCAGCTCCATGTAGGCCAGACAGCCATGCTGAGTGTCCTCCATGCGCACACCACGCTGTTGACTCAGCTGGTGTCGTTCATGGAGGGCATCTCATCGGGCAAGTCTGACCTACAGAGGGGCAATAGGTCCATGGACTCCTCCCTGACGGCAGCAGTGTCCCTCCTCAAACGGTCCCTCACCCCTCCTGCCTCTGCTCCATCCACACTCCCCAGCACCTTACCCATCCCAAGCACACACACACCGGCACAGGCACACACCAGCACACACACATCCAGCACACTGACACACACGCCAATGACAAAACGCACACGCACGCACATTCAGGGGACTGAAGCCAGACTCACAGGGGATGGGGCCCTGGAACACACACACGCATCCACATGCACTGCGCAGTCCTCAGTTCCCTCTCCCTCCAAAGCACCCTCCCTTGCCTCACCTGCAACCCCAAAGTCACAGCAGCTCTTCCTCTGTGACCTCGGCCTCTTCCCCACCGATGAAGCTGCTCCAGCATCCCGGACGAAGAGGAAGCCCACCCACACGGAGCAGAGTGCCCCTTGCCCCCGGACACCCTCCCCCAGGCGCAGACGGACTGAGGCCCCCACCGCAAGTCCCCCGGAGTCCTAAGAGCAAGACCCCGCCACCGCTCTGCAGCTCAGGCACAAGGTCTCCGTCCTCCATCCCTCAGGCCCCCACTGCACAGGTGCCCCCACCACACCCTGCCCCAGGTTCCCCCACCCACAGATATACCATCCCCAAGAGGATCAGGCCTTCTCCCCCTGCCACTTGCTCTCCCAGCACCACACCCCCGCTGCGCTTGTCTGTGCCACTGATGTGGTGAGGGTGTCCTCCCCCTCTGTCCAACCCACCTTGCCTGTTCCCCATTCTCCTCCCCTGGAGGTAGGCACTGCAGTGGAGTCCACTACCACCCTGTCTGACTTGGGCACTGCAGTGGCGGACCTGTCCACTCCATCTGCAGGGTCCACTGCAGTTGTGCCGGCACCCACGACATCTGAGTCATGCCCCCAGTTGTGCCGGCACACACCATGTCAGACACCTCCACTGCAGTTGTCAGTGGCTCTCCAGCACCCACCACCCCTTCCCTGACTCCCCCTGGTGAGCCCTGATCCTTTCCCTGCGGTGCCTGGCCTGCCCCCCCGGTTGCCCCTCCTAGTGGATTGTCCCTGGTTTTGTGCAGGCATGAGTAGGGTGACATCTGCCAGTGTCACCCTGTTTGAACTTTGACAATGGACTGGCCATTGGCCTTTGCTCTATTTTTTCTGGACGTCGTTTTCATTCAACACATATGCTGAATAAAGCAACTTTCTTTTCTCTAGTGCTCATGCTTCAGATGTACATGTTGTTGGTGCTGCTAACCATGCCCTTGCTGCAGTGATGGTGATATCTGGTCTCATGATTATGAAGTGTTACTGTGCAGGAACCCATGTGGTCCAGGGGGAATGTGTCCTACCATGTGGTGTATCCATGTCATCCATAGCAGCATCTGAGGGTGTCATGTGTTCAGTATTTGGCAATGGGATTTCCTACTTACATTAGCAATTTCATATCTGTGGCTTCCACCCCTGCACATCTGTTGTGCCTGCCATTGTTGGATTTGTCTACTTCCCTGACCGTGTTGCCATCTCCACTGGACATGCAGGTTTGGGCATCAATGGGGAAGGACTCATCCGTGTAGTCAGTGCAACATTGCTATACAAGTGTGTTGGATCTGTGCTGATGATTCCGTTGGCACATCCATGACCAGGCTGATGTGACGGGAGCCCTCATTTGGTGCTAATTGTTGATTGTGTGACCAAGTGCTCAGCTGACATGATGGGGCCCTACTGAGGC
The DNA here is from genome assembly GCA_963921515.1 of Calotriton arnoldi. Classification (NCBI taxonomy): domain Eukaryota; kingdom Metazoa; phylum Chordata; class Amphibia; order Caudata; family Salamandridae; genus Calotriton; species Calotriton arnoldi. The sequence goes on along the minus strand of CAWUFW010028313.1, from coordinate 13,610 downwards.
AACATATGGCACAGCTTTCCTCACACAGGAGTGGAGTCCCCTCATGGCAGTGTGTACACGTGTGACATTGCCTGCGCCCAAGGTGTGTGTTGTATGTGCATGTCTGTGTGTTCACTTCCATTTATCTGCGCATGCTGTGATCCCTAGTGTTGTACCTGTTTGTGATGCTTGCTGACTTGAGCTATGTTCCCCAAAGTCTTCTCCCTGTGTTCTCTGTGATGTGGGTGCATGGCACATTACTGGTCATCAGGGTGTCACCCATAGGTGTGTTTGCTGTCAGGGCTGAGTTTGTGTGCAGACGCAGATGGGTCACAGTCAGGTTTCCCCTTGGCACTTGTTGTTTGCCCCTGTCATGTGATTTTCAGTTCGTGTTATCTTTAAGTTATTGTGACACGTTGTGTGTGTGACTGCTGGCACTCCTCAGGGTCCGGGCTGCGATGTCGGTTGTTGTCTATGTGTGTCCTTTGTGGGTGACCTTGGCTTCTTCATTGGTGTGTGACTGTGGCTGGGATCCCATTGGTTGGTGTGGTATCGCCGTCATGTCCATGTACAGCGTAGTGTGCAGTGTGTCAGACATTCAGGAGTCTTGTTGAGTGGCCATGTGTGATGTGTTTCTGCACCTTGGTTCCCACCCACCACCCTGGAATAGTCATGGGTGCATGTGCAATGTCACCAGTGCATGTGTACTTCACTGCTGCACATTGTTGGAGGTCGAGGGGTGTGGTCTTGAGTGTGTGCAGATGGGAGTTGTTGCCCAGCTAGACCCCTGCCTCCATGTTGGCCTTGGCTTACTGGCCATGCTGATTGATTTGTGCTTGTGTCGGTGTGATGGTAGTTTGTTGCTCAGGACACATGACTGTGGTTCACAGTGTGAACCACATTCAGCTTTGTCATCAGAGTGGGATTTTTATGCAGCCAAGGGTCACCACATTGTGGGGGCCCTGGGGGTGGTGCTGTGGTGTGTCTGTGTCTTGCTGTGTCAGTTGTTGTTCCTACGTGCCTGTGTGACATGTGTGTTTTGTGCTCCCTCTCATCTGACAATGCCTGCTTGCCCACATAGGGGATTTGGATCCATGAGTTACCTTAGTGTGGCAGTGTATGCACATCTGTATGATTGGTATTCAGCTCTCCTCATGTGTTGTGTGGTTGCCTGGGGACACTGGCACCCCCCTCACCTGCTGTGTATGATGACAGTGTTGGTCTGCCTGTTTGTGTTTGTGCATCTGCACCACTGCATTGGCATATCTTGGGTGTGCCATTGGCTGTATGTTGTTTGGTGTGTTTCCCCTGCTGTCCCTGGGACTCCTAGGTCATCGGTCAGCACAGTGATCATGGTTTGTGTGTCCCATTGCTGCCATGGTATGGTATCTGTTCACCTCACATCTGCTGTCTCCACAGGATATCTGCATTTGTGTGCCCATTGGTGCAAATATGTGGTTCTGCATTCTGATGGTCACTTCTGTCATTGTGTCATTGATGAATGTTGACGGTGTCAGCCCCCATGGGTGTTGTTTGTCTGCACATGGCCAAAGGAATGTCTCATTTGCACTGCAGTATTTGGCTCACCCAATTTATGTTGCAATGGGACACATACACTACTTTGCCACAGATGAGTTTTTGGTTCTGTGACCAGGAATGATCCATGCAGTTTGGCAGTTGCAGCTCTTTCTTTGTCAACACTTACCTTTTGGTCACTGTGATGATGGGGGTGTAGACCCCATTGCCACAATGGTCAAAATGTGCTTCAGCTATGGACCCCACACTTGCCTTTTGGTCACTGTGATGATGGGGGTTTAGACCCCATTGCCACAATGGTCAAAATGTGCTTCAGCTATGGACCCCACACTTACCTTTTGGTCACTGTGATGATGGGGGTTTAGGCCCCATTGCCACAATGGTCATGGGCTGCTTGCATTGTGGGTGCCACACACATATATGTGTGGCACATGTGCTAGGGGGTCACATTGTATGTTCAAAGTCATGTTCGGTGTTGTAGGCATTTGACACAGCCTACACACGCTTGTCATGGTGGTGGGGGATGTCTTTATCTTGCATTCCCTAGGTTGTGGTGTGCTCGTTGTGTCATGCATTGTCCATCCTATGAGTGGGGGTGGTAGTAGTGGTAGGCATCCAGCCCCCTGGCTAAGGGTGGTAGTAGTGGTAGGCATCCAGCCCCCTGGCTAAGGGTGGTAGTAGTGGTAGGCATCCAGCCCCCTGGCTAAGGGTGGTAGTAGTGGTAGGCATCCAGCCCCCCTGGCTAAGGGTGGTAGTAGTGGTAGGCATCCTGCCCCCTGGCTAAGGGTGGTAGTAGTGGTAGGCATCCAGCCCCCTGGCTAAGGGTGGTAGTAGTGGTAGGCATCCAGCCCCCCTGGCTAAGGGTGGTAGTAGTGGTAGGCATCCTGCCCCCTGGCTAAGGGTGGTAGTAGTGGTAGGCATCCAGCCCCCTGGCTAAGGGTGGTAGTAGTGGTAGGCATCCAGCCCCCCTGGCTAAGGGTGGTAGTAGTGGTAGGCATCCAGCCCCCTGGCTAAGGGTGGTAGTAGTGGTAGGCATCCAGCCCCCTGGCTAAGGGTGGTAGTAGTGGTAGGCATCCTGCCCCCCTGGCTGAGGGTGGTAGTAGTGGTAGGCATCCAGCCCCCCTGGCTAAGGGTGGTAGTAGTGGTAGGCATCCAGCCCCCTGGCTAAGGGTGGTAGTAGTGGTAGGCATCCAGCCCCCCTGGGTGAGGGTGGTAGTAGTGGTAGGCATCCAGCCCCCCTGGCTAAGGGTGGTAGTAGTGGTAGGCATCCAGCCCCCCTGGGTGAGGGTGGTAGTAGTGGTAGGCATCCAGCCCCCCTGGCTAAGGGTGGTAGTAGTGGTAGGCATCCAGCCCCCCTGGGTGAGGGTGGTAGTAGTGGTAGGCATCCAGCCCCCTGGCTAAGGGTGGTAGTAGTGGTAGGCATCCAGCCCCCCTGGGTGAGGGTGGTAGTAGTGGTAGGCATCCAGCCCCCTGGCTAAGGGTGGTAGTAGTGGTAGGCATCCAGCCCCCCTGGCTAAGGGTGGTAGTAGTGGTAGGCATCCAGCCCCCTGGCTAAGGGTGGTAGTAGTGGTAGGCATCCAGCCCCCTGGCTAAGGGTGGTAGTAGTGGTAGGCATCCTTCCCCCTGGCTAAGGGTGGTAGTAGTGGTAGGCATCCAGCCCCCTGGCTAAGGGTGGTAGTAGTGGTAGGCATCCAGCCCCCTGGTAGTAGTGGTAGGCATCCAGCCCCCTGGCTAAGGGTGGTAGTAGTGGTAGGCATCCAGCCCCCTGGCTAAGGGTGGTAGTAGTGGTAGGCATCCTGCCCCCTGGCTAAGGGTGGTAGTAGTGGTAGGCATCCAGCCCCCCTGGGTGAGGGTGGTAGTAGTGGTAGGCATCCAGCCCCCCTGGCTAAGGGTGGTAGTAGTGGTAGGCATCCAGCCCCCTGGCTAAGGGTGGTAGTAGTGGTAGGCATCCAGCCCCCTGGGTGAGGGTGGTAGTAGTGGTAGGCATCCAGCCCCCTGGCTAAGGGTGGTAGTAGTGGTAGGCATCCAGCCCCCCTGGGTGAGGGTGGTAGTAGTGGTAGGCATCCAGCCCCCTGGCTAAGGGTGGTAGTAGTGGTAGGCATCCAGCCCCCCTGGCTAAGGGTGGTAGTAGTGGTAGGCATCCTGCCCCCCTGGCTAAGGGTGGTAGTAGTGGTAGGCATCCTGCCCCCCTGGGTGAGGGTGGTAGTGGTGGTAGGCATCCAGCCCCCCTGGGTGAGGGTGGTAGTAGTGGTAGGCATCCAGCCCCCATGGCTAAGGGTGGTAGTAGTGGTAGGCATCCAGCCCCCTGGGTGAGGGTGGTAGTAGTGGTAGGCATCCAGCCCCCTGGCTAAGGGTGGTAGTAGTGGTAGGCATCCAGCCCCCCTGGGTAGGGGTGGTGGTGCGCATTCAGGCCCCTGTGTGCATATGTGGCATTGGTGATGGGCATCCCGCCCCTATGGTGCTGCTGTTGCTGGTGTAAGTATATTCAGCATCCCTGTGTGTGTGTGTGATGTGTCGTGTACGTGTTGTATGTGTTTTGTGGTTGGTGTCTGGCTTACCTTCTGCGCCCGTACGCGTCCGTGCCTGTTCCGGTAGTAAATGTAGAATATTGGTATGATCGGGACGAAGGGATTCATGGTTGGTTCGTGTCGTTCGTCCTTCTCGTTGCTTGGCGTCGTCCGCTTCGCCTCGTCCTCGTCGCTTCGCGTCGTCCTCGTCGGTGCCGTGTTCGTCTCGGAGCCGTGGATCGTGTTGTGGCGCGAATCGGAGCTTATGTGCGCCTCTCCCGGATGCTTTGACGTGCCGTGCGTAGCGACGGGTTCGGAGCGTACGGAAAGCGCATCGTACTTGTCCGGCCGGACGGGGCTGCATTTTCCTTCCGTGCGACTCGATTCGGCGTTTCCGGATTCGCCTCGGTCGGAGAACAGGACCTGGTTTGGGTGAGTACGGCTCGGCCGGATTTTTGCTATTGTGCGCATCGTACTTGCTCGTTCGGTGTACTGTACGGATCGGTCGGGAAACAGGCTTTCGCATGGCTTTTTTCCCGACCGAATGGTATTGGGTGCGCCTCCGACCGAGATCGGAATCGGCCCCTATGTGTGTGAGTAACTCTATGGATGAGTGGCGGTGTGTAACAGGATGTATAGGTGTATGAGTACATATGATGAGTGAGTACATGTATGAGTGACTGTATAGGGACTGTTGGTGAATGAGTGGATGTGTGTGTAGATCTTGGAATTACTGAATAGGTGTGTTGTAACTGGTATTGGTATGTCCATTGTTTTGAAAATGTTAGTTTGTATTTTTGAGTGTGTGTATCAAAGGTTATATTAGGGTGAGAGGAGGTCTGCCACTCTATCACAAGGATGATGTCATCAGTGATGTCATCAGTGATGTCATTTGAGATGTCATCAGTGATGTCATGAGTGATGTCACTGACCATGTCATGAGTGATGTAATATGTGACATCATCAGCAGTGCATTGCGGGCGCGCGAGTTATAGTTAGCTGAACTAACTATAACGGGGAATTTCTATGGTTTTGTACGAGTGAAATGTCCAACTAACTATAACGCCCATGAAACCTATGGTTTTTTCAGTGAATATATATATAGTTGTTATATTGGTATATTTAGAAAACATTCAAAAATTTAAATATAGATTATAATTATTATTTTTTTAACAGATTTATATTTTATATGTGTGTATAAATATACACACATTCATATATATGTGTGTGTGTTTAAATAAGTTTGTATTTATATATATGTTTAAATGTTACTTAAACATATTTCATTTACATTATAATAATGGCATATGTTAAAATATTTAATATTTACTGTTTTTAACAATGTAGAATTAAAACTATATGATTGTATATATTTGTACGATACTAGCCTAAAACGATATTTTGTTTTCGATATTTTTGTACTTACCATTATAAGTATTGAAAAACTATATTTTTGTGATCAATATTTTTGACACAATATTTCTGTATCATGATATTTTTGGTTTCGATATTGTGTCAATGATCCAACCAGCCAGTGTACTAAAACTGTTGGACATTACTTTCTAGAAATAATCATTTTAACTTTGATCATAATATGTTATTGAACTGTTGAACACCTTGGCAGAAAACATACCCAGTTAACCCCAGAGCTGAAGAGACAGCAGATGTAATGCAATAAATAACATTTGTGAAAAAAGTTAAAAATAGCTAAAGGTAACAGTCATTTCCTTCAAAACAATGTGAGGTTCTCTGCTTTTACATTATTTGCTTCTCATCTTGAGAGTTAACTTCATTGTTTCCTTAGCTGGACAAATATACAACACCAGGTGCCTGCAGCAGCCAAATATTCCTTCTTGGTACTTCTTGCACATGTTGTTACCTTTTTCCATGCTATTGCATGCCTCAAGCTTCTCTTATTTATCAACTTATTTTTAGCATAGTATTTTGATGTATGTGGCAGTGCTTTCTTTCCAGTTTGTTGGGTTCATCATAGACATTCCCTCTTTGAGTCTTTGCACTGTCCACAGTGTTATTTCCTCCCGTCAACCAGATAATTCACCCTCAGCCACTGCTCCTTCACATATGTTGGGACCTTCACTATCTCAAGCTTCCCTTTGAGTCCTCTTGGATTGCCAGAACCATAAATGGATGTTTCTCTCTTCCTAACTTTTTTCTACTCAATAATATTTCATTTTGGTACTATTCTTAGTGCTTGCCTTTCTTAATCAAACACCTAATGACATTCTAGTCATGTCATCTCTCGCCTCTCTGGGTGAAGCTGGTCAGTTGGCCAACTAGCTTTGAAAATAAGGCTTCATGATCAACAAAGAAAAGTTAATGTTTGACCCCTTTCAGAGCATAACAGCGATAGGTGTCATGGTAGATGCAAACTGGGTTATTTAGACCCTGGTGGGTGGCATTCAGCCTGCCAGAAGAGATAAGAAAAAGCTGTTGCCTCTGCTCCCCCAGCAGAGGATCACCCACCTTATTTAGAGATGTCTAAGCCTTCAGAGCATTCATGTGGGCACCATGTTTGTGACTCCTGTTCAGCAAACCTTGTTTTTCAAAAAGAAACCTGTAAAGCAGGAGTTAGGTTTTTAAAAACAAAAAAATCAATGGTCCTTTATCTTTAGGCCATTAATTGACATCCCTCCCAAAAACAGCCATGCTTAGCATGATGGTGTTGCTGGGAAATATAGTAGAGGTTGCTCCATGCTAAATAAGATAAAGGATTCTCACTATGACCTGATGGTTCTGTGGTGGATAGGCTATCTGGTCAAAATGGGGCTCAGGAACTGTTAGCTTGACGAACTGTGCATCCACCTTTTTTAGCAGATGTCATACATCTGCCAAACTCTAAATGAACCCCTAAATACTAAGGGCCTGATTACGACTTTGGCGGTCTTTGGACCACCGTTGCAGCGGCATTGGATTCACCACTGTTGACTAGGCGGTCTGCCCACCATATTGCAATGTTTACAGAACGAAAGACCATCGGAGCACCGCCAGCACAGTCAGTCATTCGCAGACTGCCTTGACGGCGGTCAGGGGAAAGCAGCTGTCATAGGGCAGTACAGAGAAGTTCACTTCAATCCGAATTACGAGTTGGCTTTCCAATAAGCTGACCGTGGTGGGAAGACCACCTGCTTCGAGTAAGCAAAATCGAAGGATTTGGGGTGCATACTCACCCATTTCCTTTTCTTCCCTTCAGTCGCCCGTGTGGATCCCTTTCTCCATGTCCCCCTTCACAGCAGCATCTTGACCCTGAAGAAAATGACCCTGTTGGCTCCGAAATCCAGGTAAGTCCATTTTGCACTATTTAACCATTGACTGGGTACATATGGTCCAGACTCCAGCAATGGGTAGTATGCATTTTTTCACATGTGTCGTGCATATGTGTACATTTAACACTTGTGCAGTCAAAATACACACACCAGCATCGATACATATGAAAAATATGCACCGCCATCAGACACACTGCTGCTGGGCCAGTGGGAACATTGTAATATGGTGGGCAGGAGACCGCTGCTGCGGCGCTCTGCTTAGGACCGCCACCATGGCAGTACCTCGGTAAGACCACGAAACTCGTAATCAGGCCCTTAGTCCTAAGGTAGCCAGCTTGCAAAAGCAAATTACTTCTCAAATAAAAATGATTCTCTTCTTGCAGTGAATCATACAATTGTATGAACCTTTGTCAGACACTGCGTATTATACTCCATTCATGCCACTTTTATAAGCCATCTTCATTATCAGGCTTGACAATGCTCAAAGACATACTCTATTGTCTGTAACTGTTATCACATGGATTTGATATTCTTAGTTTATGTATCTGAGAAAGAGATCATGAGTGGGCTACGGAACATGGACTACTGGAGTATTATGACCATTTTTAATACTGAACTGTTCTTCAATTTAGAATCATTTGCCAGCAACACGGGCTGAGATGTCCAAAGGAGAAGACCTTGACCTCTGGCACATGGTCTCAGTTAGAGAAGTCCTTTTCTATAAAGTCTTTGGAACTTGAAGCTGGTATTTTGGCCTCAAGAGCCATGCTGATGTACTTAATATTTTGTTTTATCTCCTATGTACTTGTTATGCCTTTATGGATTGACATCATTGCCATAATTAACTTGTTGTGTAATAGTCACTTACAAATCAACTTTAATGTGATATCTTATGTCATCCCTAGCATTTATGTTTCACACTCAAACAAGAAAGCATGGATTGTAGACACTTTAATAGAGTGTTTAAGGCATATTTTATGGAACTGAAAAATCAGGTCAGGATTCAACTTCTTTTATTTGTTGTCTCCAAGTCATATTTCAGTAAGCACATCTGACTTACTTGTTATAAATGTGGAAGATGTATTACTACATCAACAATACCTGATGTACTTTCCTGGACCTTTGCACTAAGGTCTTAAAAATATGTGTTATTTCAAGCGTATGATCACTTAATTCCTTTTTTCATGTCTCATCTCATAAATACATATTGTTATACTGCTTGGAATTGCTTTAGTTTTTGTTGAAATGCACAATGGTTTTATATATTGTGCATGTGCTACTTGCATAGAATTGAAATGCAAATATAATTAAATGAAAGAGTTCTTTGGAGGTGCCTGATTATTTTTCACTCCCACTTCAATTCTGCTTTGCTTAGACAACATTTCCACTCTGCAGTATGATAAGTGCAGGGGTGGGATAATGGGAAAGCAGCTGGCAGCTTTAACTAAGAATCTGAGACATTTTTGCCTAACTGACACATTTCTAATAAGACAATGGTTCCTCCCGGTTTGCATAATGTAGCAATGGGTATTGTAATTCTCTATGAGACTACAGCAACTGGAGTTAAATGTTCAAGGGTTTATTCACCATGCGGAAGGTTGGGACTCTTTTTGAATAGATCCCTTCATATCTCTCATCGCCTTCAAAATACCAATTTTAGTAACTGCTCTGATCCAGACATTTCTGAAATCAATGCGTTTCATCTGGTTGACTTAGGCATGACTATTGAAGCTTTCCTTCCCTTCATGATTATCCCAAGACTTTGCAATCATTGATCTAGCACTACTCACCTAGTCCACCCAACTATGGTTCTCATTGTGACTGAAACTGGCAATGGAGGTCCCTTTCCCTTCATCAAAATGCTCTAGATATTATTTTTGATCAATGATACTGCATACCGTTTAGGGGTCAGTTTGCCTTCTTGATTTTGGAATCTTTTCAGGATGCTAAAGAGCCCAGAGATCTTCCATCTGCAAATCTCCTTGGTGACATCTGGGCCTCAGGAACTTAAAAGTACTACAAGTCTATGGAGGATGTTTGTCTCATTGCTGTTTGACCAGAAACTTGGATCCTATATCAATAGTAAACTTTCTAACACACCTTTTTATATGCGCCTAGAGAAATGGAACATTAATTTGTACCTATAAGCCTTTGCTGTGGGTATAGCCTATATTTACTAGGCCTTTGATTAAGAACATCCATACACAAAAAAGAAAAGAGTTATTTTGTTAAGGATCCTTATAATTGTAGGCTTTTTTTAAAGTGTGCTGTTTTTGAGACAGCAATAATAACCAAGCAACTGGGTTGTAAATGAAGCCCTCTAACATTGTTTGTTCTTTCTTAATAGGCCCACACCTTCCTTGCAGAATGTTCAAAAGCTATTGTCTCTTTTAGAAAGAAGGATGGCTAGGACTTCGGATGTTAAGGACTTGGGGCCTGATTTAGATCTTGGGGGATGGGATACTCTGTCATAACCGTAAGGGATATCCCATCTGCCATTTACAAGTCCGTTATATTTAATAGCACTTGTAATAAGGCGCATGGGATATCTGTCACGTTTTTGACAGAGTGTATCATCCGTCAAGATCTAAATCAGGCCCTTGATCTTTAAACAAGGTACTTAAGTCCAGATAAGATGCCCTTAATTGTATGAAGGAAAGCTTATGTTATATGTTACACATGTTTTTCAGATAACACAGATGTGAGGTTTAGTGAGACTCAGCATTATTATAAGAGTAGGACTGTTATGTGTAGGCCTCCTGGTGGTGGCTAGTGTTGAGAGCTACAGTCATTTCTTCTGTTTCACATGGACACATCAGCCAACTTGTGCAATTCACTCCCACAGTTAAGATAAATGTATTTAAGAAGTTCAGGATTGCCCCCCACTATATGGAGCCTTTTGGTAAAATAGTCTGTGAATCATAGAGAGGGGATTCCCCATATATCAGCATAGGCTCTTCAATACAAGACAGAGCTCCAACCCGTAGGTTTCTAGATGAACTCATGAGAAATAGTAGCTGGCCTTACAGGCAGTGGCATAGCGTGGGGGGGGGGGGCACAGGGGAAGCTGCCCCGGGTGCAAAATCCTTAGAGACATTTTTAGGAGCTCAAAATTTAATAGGGGCGCAACATTTTTAAAGAAAAGTGGAAGGATACTTGCCTTGCCCCGGGCACTGGCAACCAATGCTACACCGCTGCTTACAGGTAACAAACATAAAAACAGTTTGAATGAGCAGTCTGTTTTTCAAATCTTTGCATCGCCTGTTCTAGCTAGGACACAGCACATCTGAGGCTCGGAGATGGACACTCTCAGTAATGCTAAGTTAGCCTGATTAAGAAAACATTGAGGAAGCAGGTGACAGTTACTTTACAAGATAGAGGCAATGTAATCCATCATGTTCTAAAACTAATTTCATCAAAATGCATGTTTGCCACAATACAATGCTTCCAAACATTAGCAAATGAAACAACACAGAGCATTAGGTATGTTAAATATTTCCGGGCTCATTATGTGACTGCAGCAATGGTTCATAATAACTTTCAAGTCCGTAAAGGACTTAATGGCGACTTCTTGTCTCGCAGAATGTACATTTTACAGTTGTATTGAGTTAAACACTTAAAAAACAAAAAATTATATTAGGGAAAGATAGACTATGTTGTAGATACTTTTGTTTTCTGAAAATATGATGTAGAACCTGTCCTTATAACAAGTTCCAGAATATACACAGAGGACCCATCAGTGTAATTCAAACTCCAGCCTGCTCCAGCATTCTTCATCATATCTTCTAAGTACACTTCTTCACCATACCGATATTCTAAGCATTCACTCATGTGCCTCTTTATAACACTGCCCAATAATCTAGAAAAAAAATCAAACAGAAAACACCGCAACCAATTTACTCCAATAGTAGATACCTGAACATGTGCCCCCATGCACACTCCCCATGGGGCCCCTTACCCTGCCTTTCCGCTGACCTATTGATGGCAGGGTCACCGCCATGAACAGCTCGTCGGAAAGGCCTGCAGACCATAGCTTTCTCCACCACCGCCCCGTCGGGATCCAGGATCCTGGCAGTGGTGGCGATCTTGTGACAGGCTGGTGGAGGTCGGGCCGCCAAATCCGTAATCGGATAGTCGGACTGCCGAGGTTGTTGCGGCCAGGCCGCCATCGTGGGTACAGCAGTCTTGGGACCACCGTACTCGTAATCAGGCCCTTAGTGCTTAGCGCACCCTGTTATTCGATGTGGGGCAGAGCAGTAGTTAAAATCGATCTTTTCAAGGGTCTCTTTCCATAAGACACCACTGGCTAAATCTATATGCAGACACACCTTGACAATGTGGTTTATTCTTTTTACTAGACCTTTCACCTTGGATAAAACAGAGCTGCACCTTACTATCAAAGGTATGAACTTATTAGAATAATACTTTGAAAGCTATGGAAACACAGCACAATTGGTTCTTGTCCATTTTAGCACTCATGTCCCTTGACCACTACATCAATCAAACTAGTCTTCCAATTAACAAAAATAAGTCAGAAATGCACTGTTTGCTTCTATGTTTGGAGGACATTACTGGCTTTTTTTAAATTGACAAAGTGTTCCAATTCTATGCTTAGGAAGTTGTGACAGTTACTGGTTCCCTGGAGTGTTGTGTAGTTCCTATATTACCCATACAGGACCTGCGCGTTCGGATAACATAAACTATAGGTTTGGTGGCAGACTGATTCTGAACACCCCCACCGAAGATGTTAGCCTGTTTGCATAAGCTAGCTCACAGTGCCACTAGTGTCTCCTCTTATCGGGGAGAGAATAGTTTCTGGCAACCTTAGAACATGACAACCCTGATCCCTCAGGATCGTGGAAACAATGTACTACTTTTCGCTCAGTCACTCGTGCTCACTTATCTTGTCTCAGAGATACACAGAATAAACAGCCTAGGCGTTTCAATAAGGGTTTATTGAACAGTCGTTATTCTTGTGTAGAATATATGAGCTGCAACAACCATTAGACAGTAGCAGAGATATATGATTAGCAGTACAGTGAATATAAATGGATAGTGCAGTTCTACCATTTTGCACTAAGCATGAATAAATACATAAATATAAAATGCATTGATGAAAGAAAGCGCATACTCCTACAATGCCTATCTAGATGTACCTAAGTGTACCTAGCATGTGAGTAGGTGTGAAGCCAAGAATCCCTCTAAGATTTAGTCGAACCCCATTACCTGAAGTGTGAGAATGTAGGAGCCCTTCTTGGTCTCGAGCTGGACACCCCGCAAGGGATGTTCAGACCACTGTCAACTGGAGCGTCTTCATGAAGGAGCCTCAGCGTCTCTGGTCAGTGTGTCGGCCTGGAAGTCCCGGTTCCCTCTGACTAACACTAGCAAGATGTGCTGTATTTGTACAGAAAGTATCTAGGGTTCTTTTGTCCCTTGTTGCTTGTATTAGCCATTGTTGGATGTGAGGATGACGTATGGGATGAACCGTGTACGTAGATATGGGGAGGAAGGTGGTGTAGCCCCAGCGTGGTTTCTAAGAATCCTTATGAATATTCACTCATACTGTGTGAGTCTATTGATGGAGTTATAGGACTCTATTGTTAGGAGAAACCCTCCTTCTGCACCCAGGACTAGAACTAGGTAAAGGTTCAATCCTAAAAGGCCCGTTACAGTGTAATGTAGGGGAGGTAATGTAGGTGAAGGGGTATGATGTTACCTGGGCCTATATTAGGGTACCTATATTGAACATAACACCCACTCCTCTTCCGAATAGTCAATAATGATAAAAATTCTGGCGAACCATTTCCACTTATTAGGTAGTAGCACATTAAAACCATTACAACCATCATGAAGTGTTGTAAAAACATTTGTCTTAAAATCCTTTAAAAACAGTATTAAGAGGTGAAAAAAAAAATAAAGATAAAAAATCTGTTTACTTCGAAAATCAGTTTTTTGGGGATTGATACTTAAGCTGAAGTCCTAATTGAGTTTGTTTATATAAGTCGAACCACTACAAGCGTTCGAAGGCCATGCTTTTTCAGCAAAAGTGTCAATTTAAAGGAAATGTTCCAAATTTAGTCGAGTTTTGGAGAAAAAGAAAAACTGAATTCTTTCCCAGCACACGATGAGCCAATTATAGATTAAGTGTCCTGGCTGGGAGATGCAACATCGTCGTTGCTTGCTGCTGCAGGGGACGGTCCTTGTAACACCTCGCAAAGTGCGTCAATGGAGCACAGATGATATTAGGTACTGCCAATAGCTGGATTAGAGGCAGCTGGTGCAGTAGTCGATACCTCAGCACCTG
>CAWUFW010028312.1:0-22443 GCA_963921515.1 Calotriton arnoldi | reverse complement strand
CCAAGTTCCTTGTTTTTCCATAAACTTTCTAGAAGGAGTCTTTTCTTACAGCTAATGAGGATGTAGCCATATGTAGTCTCCCACCCTGCAGTGTGATATTTCTCTCTCTCTCTCTCTCTCTCTCTCGGGACATCGGTTTCCAATATTTCTGAGAGTAGGAGGCTTCGATTTAGGCTGTTGTTGTATTAATAACATTGTATGTTGTCACAGAAAAAAAATCAATGAAAACGGGTAATCCTACTATACGTCTTCCTCCATTTTCGCTCTGTCTCCGTTTGTTACTATTCTCAATGCTCTACACCTTCCCTGAAATTCGTGTTTTTCATGTCATGTCTCTTACTGAAAGTCTTCACTGTGGGAGGAAAATCAGCATAAACTGGGAATGTCGTCGATTCAGATTGTGATGGAGATTTCATCCTCTCCATTCACCTGAGCAACAAGCATTACCTGCATCCTACACTGTAAAGTGATGGTTTCACACTTACTAGGATCTGACATGTTATTGTTGCCCTACATCTGAGATATTTCTTTTAACACACATCCTAGCATTTTAGGGGAATGGGTATTTCCTGAGGGGAATGGTCTCTTTCCCCACATCTTCCTATTGGCAGCTGGCATTTTCTTCTATGGAACACATAAAGTGGCCTCCTGCAGATTATAAGTGTAGTTCAGTGTGTGACTGTGGTGGAATACTGAGCGGTGAGAGGGCGAGAAGGAGCAGGGATCATTCATGGTAGCATCTCCTACTCTCACTCTCTATTGACATACATCATGGCATGGATCATCTTCTGCTTGTCTGCACGCAATTTGCTCATCCAACTCGGTCTAACCCTTGCCATTAGGAATTGATAAATATCTTTAAAAAGTTACTTCCTGCCATATTTATACAGAAGTGAATAAACCCTCCTAGATACACGTTCAGGCAGCTGTTAATCCACTTTTCACCTGTTCTTCACCTGACCTTGTGCCCCACATTGGCATCTCAGTAACTGAGCAATGTTACTGCATCATAGGTTGTATTAAAGCCTGTTGCTAGTAGATGATCAATCTGCAAGTATAAGAAGGCCCATGGTGCTGTGGCCACCACTGGCTTAGATTGCAATGGTGGAAAGTATAGAATTGCAGCTTAGTGATCTCTCCCATCTACTTTGTCAAGTTATTTTTGGTACGCATTTTCAGGGAGTCCAGTAAACTACTGTTACCTCCATCTCATGTCCCCATTCCTAGTTGTGGACAAATGATAGGGCACTCTCTATCCATCACTAAAATATTCAGCAACATCGCTGCTTGACTTCTGGATTCTTGGAGGCTTTTTTTTTAATCTGTAAATTTTTTTCACAACAAAAATAGGCATACGCTGAAATAACTTGACAGCATCCATTACGTAGTGTCCAGCAAAATATGCAATGCAATAATACTAATAGGCACTCACAGCCATCCTGATATGCGAATGAGTGCATGCATTTACAATATCATTTAACAGACAATGTCACTGACATCCAGATAAACCGGGGCGGCTCCTCCATTAGGGCGGAGGAGCGTTGCCCCACTTCTTTCTCACAGTACGAGAAGCAGAAACATAAAATTATATTTTAAATACCATTTTATGTTACTTGCTTCTTGCGCCGCGAGAAAGCAGAATGGTATGCCGGGTGGGTGGGCGGGTCGGGGAGGAGCGGCTTGCCCAATGCTGTGGGCCCTCACTGTTTGGTCGGCCCTCTGGGGCCGACCAAACCAGTCATGTGCACTCTACATTTTCTCTATGTAGGCTGCATACAGCCTACATAGAGAAAATGGCCTCCCCATAGGCGCCCGGCTGGGCGCCGTCCTCCCCAATCACAATGCTGCCATTGCAGCGTTGTGATTGGCTTAGGGGAGGGAGGATGCCTGCTTCCTGTTCCTGGCGCGCGGGACCCGGTAAGGTAAGTTTATTTTTTATTCTTTAAATCCCCCCTCCCCGCGTGAGCCCCTCCCGCGGCGAGTCATGCGAGCCACGACTGCAGATAAAAAACATCAAAGCAAATCGTATTAAACAGCCCGGCCCAAAAACGCCACTCCCACTCGCTACACCCCCGTCTCAAACCCACAGTCATCATCTAGCATTTCATAGAACTCTCAAAGACCCCCACTAAAACCACAAAGTATCAATCAGTAGGGGATAACAAATCATTCAATTCACCGATGTAATCTGACCACTGTTCCATAAGATTACATCTCCCATCTCGAGCCCGTGCATCAGACTTAACGGATAGCTCTGCTGAAGCCCAGCGGACCACATCCGTCTTCCATGCCGAAAGCAAGACAGCATACGCCACCTTGCAAGACATGGCTATACGCCATTTTACTAGGACAAGTGCCAAACCATGAAAGCACATCAATTGTTTTGTTTTTTTAGTTATCACCCCTTCATTAAGGAGACTATGAGTGGGTTCACCTGGTAGGATGGAATGCGTAACAGCAGAGACACAAGAGGTCACTGAGTGCTAGTAATCTGAGATCACTGGACATAACATAACATAACATACTTTATTTGCTTGATTAATTAAAACCGTTGCAATAATTTACTGAAAATACAAATAATTAAACAAGAAGTGTGATTATTCAATTTTACAACAACATGGTTTTGCATATAAAATCGAAGAGAGATTGGTTAAATTTTCAAAATGACGTCGCTGGGGTATTATGGTTCCAAGTCCCCAGCAAGGGAGAAAAGAGGGCAAGTTCTATGTGCAAAGATAGCAGGTAGCAGGATTTCCAGTACAGATAAAAGCCAAAGACTGTGGTAGCTTGTAGTTTGTAGCTCGGTCGGATCGTCTACTCCAGTTTTGGTAAAGGCCTCATCCGCCTAAGGTAACTTCTGAGTTCGTTTTAGTTCCATGTAGTTAAAAAACAACAGTTGGAGCAGCGCTTGGTTTGTTACGCGATCAACCCTTCTGCTGTGATTTTGATGAAGGCCACGTCCACCCGGGTTCGCCTTTAAGTTCAGTTGGTCAGTCGTGCCGTTATGCAGCCAGTTGTTGATTTAGTTTGTCTTTTTATTCTTGTCACTGGACATGTCCAGACCATATGAAGGAAGTGTGCCATGTCATGATGACATCTGGGGCATTGTGTGCTGGCGCCAGGATACATCTTGCCTAGTCCATCTGGGGAAGGATACGCCTGATGCAGATAATTGAATTGCGTGAAGTGGAACTGATCGTTCTGTGATATCGATTTAAGGGAGCTATGACCTCTCTGCCAAACAGAGTCAGTCAACTCTATGACCAGCTTGTCTGCCCACCAGTCTCTGAGGGCATGGGAGCATGGATCAAAAGAATCTCAACTTAGCGTCTTATATAGGACTGAGATCTCTTGCTGCGAGCGCATGGTAGTCCGCATCAGTTCCAGTGGATCAGCTGTCTGTGCTAAATTCTTCTCAATGTCCCACATTTTACCTGCAACCTCACGGAGAGCTGAATATAACAGGAATTGTCCCGGGTTCAGACTGCCACCCTCCTTCAGATCCTCAAATGTGCATAGTCTACCCTCCACTATCACATCACCCCATGTCGTGTAACCCGCTGCCGTCCAGTAGTCCACTGAGTAAAGAGCCAATAAAGACGTGCCAAATGGTAGCTCCCTAGGGGTAAACTGGGTGCATATGTTAATCCTCTGCGGCCGTAATGAATATACTTCGTCCAACACCACGTTGCTACCTGTACCAAAACATTTGGGACCACACAAGGAGAAGGGCTCGCCAAGAACCACCCGAGTATGGATCGTTCCCCAAGATCAAGACCCAGTGCTATTCTTTCAGGGCAAGAAACAGCATTGAGCCACCTTAGCAGCCATTGGAGCTGAGCAGTAGCATAATAAAACTCATAAGTGGGAGCACGCAATCCACCCATCTCAAAGGCCGAGGTCATCAACTCGAGTTTACTCTATGATAACTATAATAAAGACTTTTCTTGCTCACCTGTAAAATAGCCAGTGGTGGCCAAATCAGGAAACATCAATACTGTTCAATGTCTTGGGAATTGTACCCGAAAATTCTTGGCATGTGCCGGTCAACTTTTATGGGCAACTTTTTCTTTCAATCAGTAATCTATTTTCATTTTGTACTCTCATTAACACACTACTCTCATCTTTACTAGATCTAACGATGGAAGTACGGTTAACTACCTGCCTATAATTTTGTCAGATCACTGAGCAGCGCATTTCAACTTAGTTATGCCCATGAAAGTCCACAACGCCCAAAACAAGCCCCTTCTCCCAAACTTCTTATTTATTTGCAAAGTTTTATATAGCGCTGGCTAGACCCGTAGGTATCAGAGCGCTTTACATGAGGATCAGCAAGTTAAAGATTACATAATTACTTCAGTTACAGATTCCAAGTATAGACATCAGAGAAAGATAGGGGGAAGGAAACATAACGGGGAGGCGAGGAAAACAATGTCAGATGTCCGGCTGGGTAGGTGACGGCCGAGGGGGAGAACCCTAGCCAGACTCCTCTATAGCTGCATAGGACAGCTCCACCGGGCATCGGCCAAGGTTGTTCGGACTCCGCGGTGAGAACAGACAGTAGAAAAACATGAGATTACACGATAACGTAGATTATTTTCGAGTTACGTAGCAAAGACAGAAACGTCTTATGTGGAATGGAAGGTAGAGGGGGAAAGGTAAACAAGGGAAAAGGAATGCAGATAGCGCCAGGCAGACGAGAGGGGGGAAGGGACTTCAGGGGAAACAAGCAGTGAAAGATAGACAAGACTGTGAAGCACCGTTAAGAACAATGTCCGATGTCCGGCTGGGTAGGTGACGGCCGAGGGGGAACACCCTAGCCAGACTCCTCTATAGCTGCATAGGACAGCTCCACCGGGCATTGGCCAAGGTTGTTCGGACTCCGCGGTGAGAACAGACAGTAGAAAAACATGAGATACACAATAACATATATTATTTTCGAGTTACGGAGCAAAGACAGAAACGTCTTATGTGGAATGGAAGGTAGCGGGGGAAAGGTAAACAAGGGAAAAGGAATGCAGATAGCGCCAGGCAGACCAGAGGGGGGAAGGGACCTCAGGGGAAACAAGCAGTTAAAGTGAAAGATAGACAAGACCGAGAAGCACCGTTAAAAACAATGTCAGATGTCCGGCTGGGTAGGTGGCGGCCGAGGGGGTGAACCAGGGCCAAACTCCTCTATAGCTGCATAGGACAGTTCCACCGGGCATCGGCCAAGGTTGTTCGGACTCCGAGGTGAGAACAGACAGTCGAAAAACATGCTATTACACGATAACATACGTTATTTTTGAGTTACATAGCAAAGACAGAAACGTCTTATGTGGAATGGAAGGTAGAGGGGGAAAGGTAAACAAGGGAAAAGGAATGCAGATAGCGTCAGGCAGACCAGAGGGGGAAAGGGACCTCAGGGGAAACAAGCAGTCAAAGTGAAAGATAGACAAGACCGAGAAGCACCGTTAAAAACAATGTCCGATGTCCGGCTGGGTAGGTGACGGCCGAGGGGGTGAACCATGGCCAGACTCCTCTATAGCTGCATAGGACAGCTCCACCGGGTAACAGGCAATGATACTCGGGTTCAGCTGTAATTACAAACAGATTCGGTTTTTCGCCCTTGGGGTATCATCATAGTTCAATCGAAGGCATCGGTCCCGGTGTAATTGGGAAACACCCTTCGCTTCGTCCTCCCGCTAGCCTAAGACTGTAGATTGTGGGACAACCCATCGTTCTTGCCTTCAGGCCTCTAGATCTAGGATCAAGGTCAGTATGTGGGGGAGCCCCACCGCGTCTCCAGGCTGGAAGCGCCCGAGCCAGAATTAGTCCGTGTGACCAGGTCAGGCCACAGAGCTATTGCGCCCTGAGGAGTTCCACACTTGGGCACCACACCATTCATGCCACTTTTTTCGGTGGCATAAGGGCTGTGTTGTAGGCCTTCCTCTCTTGAGCGGGCAGCCCCCCTCAGCTATTGCGGCCCCTTTGTGTAGGCCGATGCTGAGTAGTGGTTGTCAGGCGTGAGCCGAGTCAATGGTGGTCTTGCCAAGTTCAGCCTGAGGCGGCCATCTTAGGGTCAGGCGTGTGGTATAGCTTTGTTTGTGGCAGCGCGATGTCCATCAGCCTTTTCACCTTGCACTTATGGATGAGATGCTTCAGATCTATGGCTTTCTATGTCTGTCCCCCAGACTAGAAGCCAGTGTATTTAATTGTTCCCCTATCGTGAGTGAGACCTCCATCTGGACGCCATCTTGAGGTCAGGCGACACTTCCACCCAGCTTAGGATTCATATGCTCCCGGTGCAGTGTTGCTTAGAGCAGGGAGTCCGCTCCGCCTCATTAACCGGGCACCGCTCACCTCCTTAGCATGTTGAGTCAGGCGAGGCGCCACAACGTCGTGAAGCTCTGCTCTGGGGCTGTGCGCCCCTTCAGCCGCGTGTGCACTGCATCGCAGGGGGGAGCCTCTCGGCGGAGTCGAGTCTCACGTCAGGCCCCTCATTCGGTCATCCAGCCCTCCGAGAGTCAACATGTGCCTCAGATGCAGTGTTTGAGCAGCGAGGCAATCCCTACCTTCCAAAGTGCTGCTCTGTCCCTGGGAGGAAATTGGCGGTGATACTGCGGTGCGAAGGATCGGGCGCGCTCCGCTTTTCCCGGGTTATGCTAAAGGCGCCGCCATCTTGAAGTCAGGCTCATAGTTCTGAGGTAGAGTCCACACCGCCGAAACATGAATCAACACCATCCATTGCAGGGTAAAATCATCACAAGGCAGTTAAAAGCAGCTACGATTGTTAACCTAAGCAACATACGCTTCGTCGCATTAAGGAACCGAAATCTCAGCGTTCCGTGACGAGCGATGTAAGCGCCATTTTGGGGTCAGGCAGTCCGGTCGCACTGTTACGGTGTTTATAGTGGTCTTGCCAGCAAAGAAGATTATAAATAATAAACCACACCTTCAAGTTCAGCGATCGCTGGGTGGTGGCGATTTCCAGGCAACTGATGGTCCCAGTTGCAACTGAGTTGATGTTGTGACAGCGTCACCAGTCCCTCAGCCGGGTTTCGGTCATCGCCATTGTAGGAGAGTAGGATCTGCTTCACATGGGTACCCCCACTTTTTGCTGATGCTTCACTGTTTTTCGACATTAGTCTGGCTGGGGCCCTGCTAATCAGAACCCCAGCCTAGCTGCTTCCTCTCTAAAATGGTTTCCATGTGCCTTAGGCACATCACTGATTGGGATCTGGAGTGCCCTTATAAGTCCCTAGTATATGGTATACTATGTACCAAGGGCATAGGTACCTCAGAGGCCTGCCAGGGGCTGCAGCATGTATTATGCCACCCCTGGAAGGCCATCCAAACCGACACCACAGGTCTGCTACTGCAGCCTGGGTAAGGTGGTGCATGCACCCCTTACTGTGATATAGGTTACCTATATCACGAAATACATACACACATATAAACCTATAAGTCACTCCTAAGGCAGGCCTTATCAATCCTAAAGGCAGAGTGCATGGTTCCTATGTGAGAGGGTGCCCCTGCATGAGCAGGGCCCCTCTGCAGCATTCGGAGACCATCTCTGATGGTGTTTGTAGTGCAGCCTGACCATATACTCTTAAGCGCATTATATCCTCGCGGTAAAATGCTAACTTTGGAATGGCTGCACCTAAACATGTCGTGTTTGGTGTCAAACATCTTGGAATACTACCCCCCGCCAATCCTGGCGGCGGGGGTAGCATTCCACCCTTCTAGAGGGAAAGACATGTTAACTCTGACGAGTCCGGTAACTTCTTTCCAGAGCCCTGGCATCACAAAATGGATGCTGCTACCACAGACACGAGTCTGGCCTCCTGCTGCTGGACGAAACTCCGGCAGGGGAGGCCTGGACAATAGGTTTCCTGTCCCAGGGAGGTGTGACCACCTCCCCAGACAGGATAATGTGTATTGGGGCTGGGCGGGAGCACTTTCAGGTGCTTTGAAGTCCTGCACTGGGGGCACATTTGGTGTCCCTGTGCATACCCCAGTTCAAACCGGATCAGGGGCTTGCAGCCCCTGCTTTGGCACGAACTGGACAAAGGGAAAGGGGTGTAGCCACCCCTCTGCCCTGACCCACCCATAGGTGGGGCCACAGAGTAGTCCAACCCCTATTTTTAGAATAAAGGTAGGAACCCAGTCCTTAGGACTTTAGATTATACCTGGACGAAACTCTGAAACTGAATCCTGGACCTTCGACGCTCTACGACAAGATTAGAGGACTGAAGAATCTCCCTTGGGGTCAAGGAGTGACTCCCCTGCTTGGCAGGCACCAAAGAAGCATCTGTCCGGTTCGCATTTCTGAAGCTCCCGTCGGACGCCGAATTCATCGCATCACCAGAGGTGGATTCTCAGACTTCCCGAGGCTGCCCTGAGTCCCCAGCAAAGCTGAGGCCCGTGGCTATTGTGGGTGACTTGAGACCGTGACCCCTGGACACCGAGCACATTTGCAAGTGCATCCTCTTCTGGGTCTCCCAAGAAGTCGTGCTTTGGGCTCCGAGTAGCCCTAGCCTCCAGCACCACCTGCACCGAAGATCACTGGCCCCCACTCCACGAGTGTCCTGTAAGCCAGCTCCACGTGCGGTGTCACGAGGCTCCTTCGCGGTTGCTAGCCCGTTGGCTAGTAGCCCTTAACGAAGGCCAATCCTTTTCTTACTTGGCATCCTGGTTGCTCCAGGCCTGCCCTCACTTACCCTCGCTGGGTGAGTTCCACAGACCTTGCTGGTCTGCACCATCGACGATCTACATCTTCACCGAGACTTGCCGTTGCCAAGGCTTGTTGGGTCCAATCCGGTCGCCGATGCCTCAGCACTCGACAGACATCGTGTACCAGCCCGAATCCTGCTCCTGGTCGCTGACAACGCCTCCTGGACCTCGTGGCTGAAGAGTCAAGACGACCGTCAACGCACCTGAAGCACTCGACATCGGTGGGCATCTGTCCATCGCCTTCCTGGTCACTGGCTAGTGACCCAGACTCTGTCCCCTCTGCTTTCAGGTTCTTCAGAACTCCGATCCACTCTTGGATCCACCCGGACACTTTTCTCTTGGCCGCCAGCAGCACTTTGCAGCAGATCGCCATTCGAATCGACGACGAAACCCGACCCCGAAAGGCACCTATGCACCCGGCTTCCCTGGGTGAGGTAACACGAGTACTCCGGTGCTCCCGTGCATAGAGACTCTTCAAAGACCTAGATCTCAAAGGGTTTTGTCCTAGTCCTCTTTTAAGTGTCCCTTTTCTCTATTTTCCCGATCCCGACTTTCTCCATAGAAGTCAACGGCGTGTCGCGGTTGTGTATTTACACTGCACGCGTCTCCCGTGGGTCCCCTGTGTCACTACCTTGGGTGGTTCCTTGTGGTCCAAGCACTTCTAGAGGCTCTAGGCCTAGTGTCTAGTTCAGTCGTGGTTCGCATACCACTTTATTGGTATATGGTTTGGTACGCCCCTAGGGCCCAAACGTGTATTTGTGCTATTACTGTGATTTAATAACTTATAACTTGTGTACTTCGAACTCGAGCCTCATAAAGAGACTAGAGGGGTGTGTTTAGCAATAAATACATATATTTTGAATATATACCTGGTGTGGTGCTCTTTCATTTGGTCACTCAAGAGATTATAGACTGGTAAAACAAGCTGCTTTACATTCCTTCAAGACTTAGCCTGAAGGCTGCTCTCCATAGCTACCACTAGGATAGCTTTCAATAAGGTTGTCTTTAACCTATCTCCAATAAGGGGTTGTTTGGACTGGTGCAAGGTGCCCACTATAATTAGTGGACAGCATATGCCAGGCCAACTTCTCACAGCCATTTTGTGGAATAGGAGTCGTCAGTCCACGCCAAGTTTAATCCTTAATATCTGGCGAAGGAGAAGCTACCCAGTCTCCAATTGGCACACCATACGCCGCTTCTCTTAAAGGAGGGATAGTATATTCTTCCTCCCTTTTCCGCTCACTATAGCTCCAGATCGGCGGATATTTATCCCCTCCTCGCGCCGAGCGACGGGATCAGGCAGCCATTAGTTCTGCCGTGATCTAAGGAAACTTCTAAAAGGTCTCAAGCCTTGCTCTATCCTTCTGGATCATCAAACTACTGCTCAAGGGTCTTTAACCTGTAGTTTTCCGTTTTGAGATCTTTTAAGAAGCATGAGAAGGAAAGTTCTCCGCTAGAAATGCCAGCATTCCCACCTTTGTTCCCGTGAGGAACACTGCAGTTTTTTGGCCCATCTTGTGTACCCACAATCTAATGCAGAATGCAAATCTGGTCCTCTTAAAGGCAATCCTAAAGAGGAGCAGACTCGTTCTCCCTACACATCTGTTGGGGTTAAACATATCAATATCATTTTCACCACCAGAGGTCAGAATACCTGCATGCCCACTGTGCTAGTAGATTTTGAATCCTAATTTCCCTGAACTCCATGTCATCCCCTTTATTTTCCTTCTTGGAAAACTCCTTTGGTGTCATTCGCACCTTTGGATCATGACATAGTGAACTTTTATAGTACTGTAGAAAACCTGAACCGCAGACAAATCACATTTTCAGGACAAAATCGTTTCACTTCAAATACTCAGAACTTTGATGTTTAATGTTGAGGTTCACCACAGTATGTTGTAATTTAATTGGTGATCCCGATTAGCTAGTAATGGTGAACAGTACTGTCTGTGCTGTAAGATTTTAACAGGCAAATAAGCATTCAAATTTTCTTCATAGCACAACCTAAGCCCATTGTTTACTATAAGCATTCCACCACCACAATCTCCCATCTATGTGTACATATGTATTTATGTGGTGTTTGTATAGTGTGAACCTAAATGAAGGGCAGAGGGGTGCTGTACAGGGTCAAGATACACTCATTCAGTGATTGGAGGGTAAGATGAGTGTTGAGTGCTGAGAGCGCAGGTGGACTTTTACTGCATCATGGTGTAGTATTATTTAAAGAGGAGTCTTCACCCCTCCCTGAACTAGAGCAGGGTTGGAGCCGCCCTGTCGGATACAGGATTGTTTTACTGGATCCTGGGTGCCTAAAAGAAGAAGGCCTGTAGCCGTGTTTTATCTTTTTTTTCACTTCGTCTCTAGTTTGATGGGGTCCTGGCTGCAGGCGTGAGGAGACCCAGATAGCTTGGGGTGCTAGTCATGATGGCTTTATAGATGATGCAGCTCTTGTTTTGAAGATGGTGTGAGGTGGCAAGGGAAGCAAGTGGAGTTTCATCAGAGTGGGGTGATGTGGTCATGTTTCTTCAGGCACTTGATGAGATGTGCTTCGGTGTGTAGGATGCACTCAAGGGCAATTATTGTGGATTTCAGGAGGCAATGGAGTGGGCCATTGACACAATCCAGATGAGGCCTTGAATGGCTGTTTAGAAGTCCCTTCCGAGGAGATATGGATTTCTTTTCTTCAGTAGGGATAAGTGGTACCAGACCATCTTGGTTTTCTTGCAATGTGTCACTTGAGGGTGAGTTTGATGTCCAGTGTGAATCTGAGTGAGTTGGAATTGGGTGAAAGTTTGAGTTTGATTCCATCCGAGTTCAGGTTGGTGGGCCACGTTTAGACCCATTGTTGCTTGTTCTTGGCAAACAGTAGGAATTCTGTCATGTTGGTGTTGAGCTTCAGGTAGATGCTGGACGCCCTGGTATAGTTGAGGAGCAAGTAGTGTTTGAAGCCTTGGGTGCCTGCTGCAGAGAAGACTTTCAGATATAGTTGTGTATTTGTGATTTTTGATGCTGTTGTCAGTAAATACAATGTCAATGGGCTCCATGTGGAGGTTGAAGATGACTGGACACAAGAAGGAACCCTGCAATCGACTGGGATCTTGTTATGTTATGTGTATTTGTAAAGGACACGATCACCCGCAAGGTTATCCTGATGCTGAGCAGGTGTGCGACTTGGACTGCCTCAGATAGGTTGTTTAACTGAAAAGCCAGCTCTTTAGTTTCTTACGGAATTTAAGAAGAGGGGAGGAGGCTCTACTGTGTAGCGGGTGGTCGTTCCATGCTTAAGTAGCGATTTAAGAGAATGTTCATCCTACTGATCTGGCTCTGTGTGTGGTATCGTGCACGTTTTCTTTCCAGTGATACTTTGAAAGATTTGCAAGGTAGTAATATTTTGAAGTACATCAGTTGTAAGACTTCCAAGGAGTCTGGTTTGGTGGACAATGGATCACATATCTGAGCGCATCAGTCAATGGATTAGAAAGTGTTTGGACAAACAGGCAAGAAATATAATGCAGACTGAATGTTTGCGTCAAATTTCTCCAGATTGTGCTACTCCAGAGTTAGATCGTAATTTAATAGTGTTTTTTGATTAGGCTTAGTATAGAAAGGGCTTGGAGAAATCGTTAAAGAAATGTTAGGAGATATTATTAAACATTATTAGGCTTTTAGTCAAAATATTTGATGTAGCAGAAGAGGTACAAGCTAATGACCTCCATGTTGCTTTGTTTCTGTTGGGAAAGAGAGTTTAGAGAGCAGTTGGTTACCCTGCAAACACAAATACTGTCCTCATGGCGCAGGGAACAAAAGCATTATCAATGAAAACAAACTCAAAGTTGACATGGCTTCTCTAGAGGCTGGTTCAGGGGCTAAGGGACTTTCATTTGTAGAAGAAATGGTCTAACGTGTAGGCAAATATGTACGAACCTTAATGCAGGGGATAATGTGCATTATTCTTTGCGTAGGATGTTTAGCAATTCTAGAATTTCCACACGGGATCGAAGAATGGCCGATTCTTTCTGCTGTGGTGGATTCAGGGCCGAATTTCATTCTCAGGGTAGAGGGTGCATTAGGGAATTTCAGGTCGATTTTTTTCCTTTCAGTCTGGCAGACCACCAACAGCTACAGGTGAAGTTAGATGAGCTCAGAAGTCTGTCACCCCCCAAGGCTAGAATAGAATGCAGTTTGATTTCTTTTAATTAAAGATTTCAAAATGTATGCACACCTAGGAAGACATAACCAGCAACACTTTGGTGTTGCAAGCAGTCCAAGGTTATGATATAAAGTTTTTAAGCCAACCATTTCAAAAGAGAACCCTGAATGAGACATGTTTCAGAGGAGCAAAAATATTTAGTAAGTTTAGAGCAATAATAATATGGTTGGTGCTCAAGATGGCCGACAGCTGAGGAGCTCCGGCCGGGAGCTCCCGGCTAGGGATTGCTTTTTCTGGCTTAAATCCCCCTGAAATGCTCCTCCTCCTTGGACCTTTTCTACATACCTGGGATCATGTATGTCTGCGGTCCTCACCCCTCTGGTCTCCCGCATTTGGACTCGTAACCTTCCGAGGGATCGTGGTCTATGTTCCTGGCCGCAGAGTACGAGCAACAGGGCAGATGTCCGGTGGAGCTGCCCCGACAGCTATAGAGGAGATTTGCTCCGGTTCACCGCCTCTGCCATCACCTACCAACCGGACATCGGGCACAGTTCTCCTCGTCACTCCGCTGGTTTTCTCCTTTCTTCCCTCGCCGTCTGGTGAACACTTAGGATCTGCCGGCTTCTGGCCCTCTGCGTCCCTGCCGATGCCTGACTTTGCTGCCCTGGTGGCCCCGCCTGCCTCCCGGACCTTTGCTGCGGTTTCCTGACATCCTGAGGCGCCTCTCCGGCTGCAGCTGAGACGTGTGGGTCTTGCTTCCCAG
Source organism: Calotriton arnoldi (assembly GCA_963921515.1). Taxonomy (NCBI): domain Eukaryota; kingdom Metazoa; phylum Chordata; class Amphibia; order Caudata; family Salamandridae; genus Calotriton; species Calotriton arnoldi. The sequence goes on along the minus strand of CAWUFW010028312.1, from coordinate 8,815 downwards.
TCGGAGCTTCCTTGAGAGCTCCGTGACACCGATGCCCTTTTCCTTTTTTTCCCGAACTTGTTTTCCCTTTTTTGTGCTTTCCCACCCTCCTGACCCCGCAGCTTCATTTCCCCTTCCAGAGCTGGTGCCTGTGCTGACTTCTTCCCTAACAATTGACGACATCCAGCCTTTCCTCCTTCCAGATCTGGTGACTTGCCCTCCCCATTCAGCCCTGCTTCTGGGGTAGGTGTTCTTTTCGATTTTCTGGAGGGATTTGTTTGCCCGCAGTCCCGCCATTTTGTTGTGAGGTAGCTGGAGTCCATGACCCGGACCCTCCATCTTGCGGTTGCGATTGACTTCCAGACTTATCCTCGCCGCTGGTCAGTGCCTTTTACCGCCATATGGACCTTTGCCCTCAGTCTAACCCCCTTTTTTGTGCATTTCCCACACCGCTCTCATTGTATTATCTCGGTGAGACACCCTTTTTCGCCCCCTCCCTTGGCCCCCTGATTCTCCTGTTAACTCTCATGGTGCCCTTACAACCCAGCTCGCCCTGAGGTCTGCTACGGTCCAGTTCCATCTCTATTTGTTGACCCGAGGCTGTGAGGTAGTCCGGCTTTGATGTGTGTGTTCATGGATACACCACCGGTTTGCTTAACTCTGACTGTTTTTGGTGTCCCCTGCCTGTACCTTACTCCATGGCCTTTCCGCTGAGACTCGATCTGCCTTCTAACCCCTTTGCTTTTTCCCCCTTTTTCCCTCTTTGCTACATTGATCTTGTTTTTTTTATGTTTCTTAATGCCCTAGTCAACTGTAAACTGAAGTAACGTTGTAACACTGTACAACCTCTTGTAAAGCACCCCTTTAATTTTCCCCCGTTTCCCTATTTACTCCATTGGTCTTGTTTTTTGTTATTCTAATTGCACTAGTAACTGATGTAACTGTAACTGATGTAACGCTGTAACTGTAAATGAAACTGTTTAATCTCATGTAAAGCGCTCTGATACCTCCGGGTCTAGCCAGCGCTATATAAAACTCTTCAAATAAAATAAAAAAATAACAAATGCTTTACAAATGGGCAAAGGATTTGCTTGTGCTCTTTTTATGTTGCAGTAAGACCCAGGATGGCGGCGTGTAATAACTTAAGAGAATTTTACAAATACAAGGCACGCAAGCATTCCAAGATGGAGGGTTTTTATTTTTAAGAGTTATCCTCAAGAAGAGGGTTCATTGGTCAAGTTTGACCTCATAGATGCATATTTTAGGGTGTTAATTGCAAAAAGGTTTCAGCATTATCTGCAATTTAAATGGGAAGATAAGTTTCTGCTTTTCGAAAACCTTCTTTTTAGTATGGCATTTGATAATTGATGATTCATCACGGTTCTTTAGCTGGTGGTGGCTAACCTCAAGAAGAGAGTAGCGCATTGTAATTGTATATTTGGATGACATTCATATGATGTTTCAAAGGTGTAGAGAGGTGGAGAATCAGTTGTTACTGGTAATGTTCTTATTTTTTGTAATAAACAGGGAAAATGTCACAATTAATAATGTGTCAGGAATTGTTTTTTCTTTAGCTCCACATGGACTGGAAAAATGCTATTTTGAGGCTTCCTCCTCCGAAGATGAGGAAGAAAAACATTCTTTCAATCAGCTTGCTTTCGCATATGTGATTGGCTTTTTTTGTGTTTTGGTTCAGGCAGTGGTCGCTGGCCCAACGGGTTATTGAGCACTCCAGTGTTTGAACGCAATGTGTTGGCACATGGCTTTTGGTACAGAGACCAAATAGTTTTAAAAGGGGAGGCCAGAGAATCTGGAGGCCTGGAATCGTCGTGCAAGTTTGAACACTTTGTCCAATTTTTGTCAGATGCGAACAATCTAGGCTGTGGTCAGGAGCTCAGTGATCTGTTATAGAGAACGTTTATACATCAATTGCGTGAAAATGATGGCAGATTAATTGGTCTTGAAAAGCTTCCGTCCATCAGTATAGAAAGGCACTGTTGCTGCTGATGGTCATGTGCTGGCTGTACATCACGTAATCTCATTGGATGGACAAGCGTTGCAGGTAGAAGCAACATATGGAGCAGACAAAGGAATTTACGTATTGTTTAGCTTGGGGCAGAGTGCTTTCCAAGCAAGTTGGGTCGTAGCGGAAATTGAAATTTGAAAAATCTCAGTGACTTCTCAAATGGATGGTGCACCTGAAGATATTTGAAATGGGACAAGCATCTGGCAATTTTAAAAACATCTATACTTTCTACCGTTACAGGTTTGATACTCTCTTTAGTATCTATCAGTACAGATGTAAAAAAGGCTTCAATTGACAAACTAATACAACTGGCACATTTTGGGGATGCATTGTTGTCTTTGGACGAAAGAGCGAGCTGGGAGACTCCTGAAAGTCAGTGAATGTTGTCTATTCCAGCAAATTCAATGAACCAGCCCCGAAGGTTAGAGGTAGAATTGAATTCAGGAGGTTTGTTGGCTCAATCTTATGCTCTAAGGTTTTCATACTTTCTAAAAAAAAAAATTAAAAAAAAGTATGGGCAGTGGAAAACGTTCTGTAAGTGCGCTGAGGGACATATTGAACTGGACATCTAACATTTTTGTAACATCTTAGCCCTTACTTAGTAGTCTGAATTAAGGGTAGATATATTCCAACTAGACAGTTATCAGACTTTAGAATAAAACAGGACTACTCAGGAAAAGGGTGGCTGAAATGAGTTGAATCAATGATAGAAACTATTTTTTAACTAAAATGTATGTGATGCAGTCTTTGAAGACTCTAGAAGACAAAGGGATCTTTCCTTAGCTGTCTATGATTGTCCTTATCCGACAAACGTATTTGGAATTCAATTTTGCAAATCTGTATTGGAATCGATCCAGTTTGGAGAATTCCAGGTGTCAGAAGTAGAATAAGTGTGTCTAATTGGAACTCTATATCTGACTTAAGAGTCAAATACAGCATAATTCATCTTCTTTTGGACAGTTTATTTTTTAGATGAGAGGAAAAAAATTCTTCACCCAATTTTTAGGAAATGTTAACCCTTGACTCTGTTGAAATGTAAATGTGTGCATTCATTTTGCTAGTGTATTACACTATGTAAAGTTAGCATTCGCTGCACCATTTTAAGTTCAGCCGCCATTTTGAGCCATGATCGAAACTAACTTCTGTCTCACTCTGTCCGCCTCAGCAGAAAGCAGTTGCAATATTTTTTTTGTATTCCTCCAAGGTTGAGCCTCGCTGTGCTAATGAATAGACTGTTTTATTATTACATACCTTTCTCACTAGATAGGCCTGCTCCCACCCTTAGAGCGGCGGGCACAGGCAGAGTAACCTTGACGCTGAGATAGCATGTACCCGGTCCCGGGATGGTAGCTCATCCTTCTGTAGCTCTTTTGTGCATTAGCTACCAAGTGGAAAATTCCAGTCTGGGCATGTCTTTGGTGATTCTGAAAATGTATATTATATGTTACCCTGTTGGTAGAAGTCAGTCCCTCTGCAGCAATCTAAGGAGGCTGGTCAGACCGGACTCCACTCGAGTGTATTACTAATAAATACCTTTGGTTTGTATTCTCTACTGTCTGACCGACTCTTCATTTGTAAGGAAGGCGGAGAGGTGGTCGCAAGTGACCCGGGTGGCCCTAATCGGGTCACTTCCTTCAGTTGGCGCCTGAACAGGGACTCCATCGGGTGGCCAATCCTTGGGTGAGGAGGTCGGGGCAACGTCAGGTCGGACGGGGGGACCGGGGATCCCTGCACGAGAGAGTCTTGTACTCGCAGCTGCCTCGTCTGTCTGACCGGGCGGTGCCTCGTCCAGTGGCCATCCCGACTGGGGTCCTGAACGGCAAAGCCCTTGGATCTGACCGTTTGGTCCAAAGAGTCGGCAGTGGAGAATCACTTTGTATGACCTGTGTGCACCAGGTGAGTTTGCTTTGGTTCTCTGTGGATATGGCGCCATTTTGATTTGTATTTGATGCGATCTGAGGACCGTCTTTGGACAAGCGCTTGAATTTGTTTGAGTTCTTTGTGAACATGGTACCACTTTGATTTGTATTTGATGAGGCCTGTGGACCGATTTTTGGTAAAGATATTTGCAAATATCTGCTCGGCATAAATAGTGAACTTGTTTTCTTTGAAAAATGCTGTGCCTTAGTAAGGTGTTTTGTTTGGGCTGTCGTCTTTGTTCTACTGATGCTCGATTGGAAGAAAGTCAGCCGGCGCCTCCAGAAGTCACTCCAAATTTTGACATGTACGTCAAACATGGCATTGGCCCTATTATGTTTAGTATGCTATGGCACAAATATACGAGGGACAATGTCGAGTTGCAGTGGCCGTTGATGGGCACTTTTGATGAACAGAAAATTACTTTCCTGCAGGAATTTTTTTTGCGAAAAGGAGTAGGCAGTCGATGTTTGATTCCCTCAGAACATGGCAGAAAGAGGCTAAACAGAGATGAATGAAAGCAAAGAAAGAGTCCCGGAAGGGGAGAATGCAGACATTGACTCAGAAAGCTGTAGCGCATGATAGAGAGAAAATAGAAAAAGGAATAGAGTGTGCTGATAGGAAATTTCGATTACAATGTGAAAAGTCTTATGTTGCTCGAGAGGAAAATGACTCATTTGTGGAGGAATTGTTAGATACTAGACCCCCTCCTCCATATGCCCCGCAGAGAATATACCCAACCATACCCCAGTCCCAGCCATCGGTACCTTCTGTCTCTGCTGCTTCTATTTCTTCTACTATTGATCACGCTGTTTTGGCCACCGCACCTCTTTCCCTTTCGTTGACTTTGCCATCTACGGCTACGATGACTGTCAGTCTCCCTGCAACGCCTATTGTTTTGGCATCTCTCTCTCCAGCCCTTACACCTACGATGCAGCCGGCAGCGATGTTGGTGCTTAGTACTTCTGCTGTTACTTCTCCCCTGTTACTCCATCCCCCTGCATTACTGGACAGTGGAACGCCCGTGCGTGGACTAGGGGACGGAGACTGGGCGACAGCTAGGGAACTGCTAGGACGGATACTGATACGATCTGATGTGGGAGATGAAGAGAAAAGGGTGGTAGCCAATCAGGCCACTCAGTGGGCTCATCACCCCATTTACAGTGTGGAGGATGTGTGGAGTGTAATGAAAGATTATGAGCCGTTTGTGCAGCAGCATGCTCTTAAGCACATGTCGGTTACCTTGATTGGACTGTGGGAACAGTGTTTCAATGAAGTAGCACCCCAGATTATTTATGATATTAGGGACCATGTATACGCTGCAGATATGGCACCTGGTGAGGTTTTTGGTAATGTCGCAAAGCTGGTCGCTTATCGGAGTAGGTTGCTTGAAAAGAGTCCAAAGACAGTATCCCAGTTTCCGATGAGGGAAGTCCACCCCATATATCATCCTGAACTACCGGAGCTGCGGGATCAGCAGAATACTGTTATTAGACCGAGGGTAGAAGCCCGTTTCCAAGAACAATGGGTGTACACTCCATGGAAAAGGAGTGAGGTTTTGTCCCTTGAGACTCAGTTACCTGACCCTAGAAAAAATTCTACTGCATATTATAAAGAATTGACTGAGGCTGCTTCCTCGACCGTAATGACACTTGCGGATATTGAAATGTTCTTTGGCTTATTGGTGCCCATTGATATTTGGAGACAGGTGCACACACAGGATCATGTTGTGGAATTGGGTGGTACTTGGGATCAGATTAAAGCATGGGACCAGGAGAGGAAGCCTGGTGAGAAGCCTAAGGCTGAGATACTAGCGGATCACTGACAAAATATCGACTACAACAATATCGAGGTACAAAAATATCGTGACAAAAATATCGAAGTCAAGAATATCGACATCCTATCTACATCATGGTAAGTACAAAAATATTGAGAAAAAAATATCGATGTCAAAAATATCGTTGTAAAAAATATAGTTTTATTTAAATGTTAAAAAAATAATGTAAAATAAAGTAAATAATACATATAATTAAAAGAAACATAGTTAAAAATATTTAAAAATGTTTAAAAATAATAACTAATACATATAGGGGTCGATTCCGATTCGGGCCGGAAAAAGCACCGACCGACTCTGATCCGGAAATTATACCGACCGACACGTACCTGTGGCGCCCGACACGCCAAGTACGATGCAAGGCGTGCAAAATCCGACCGACACGTACCGAACCCAAGTCGAACGACCGAGCCACACGGAAAACAGCAATCCGGTCGGAAAAACACGCGAATCCAACCGACCGACACGCACCCGGAACAAATCCGACCGAAACGTACACGCGAACTCCAAACCGCAAAGTACGATGCAAGGCGCGAAAACCACGAGCGAGTCGGACGGAGGACAAGCCGTACGACCGACACGCATACAAAACCGAGCCGAAGTAACACAAAACACCGCGACCGACGCGTACGCAGCATAGAAAACTGCACAAACACAGCGTGAACGAAACGGAGAATACCGTACGAGACAAATGCAGGGTCCGACTCGGTCACAAGAACGTTTCCAACATGCACAGACAGTACAAAGGAAAAATCACACAAAAAAAGGCCAAACAAGCAATTACTAAGCCAATAAATACTGGGGGGTGGGGACAGAGAACAAAGACACACCCACAACTCCACCCATATAAAGGACACAAATCACAACCATGATCCTTTGCAAATGCCATTCCACTGCCAGCACCCAAGAGAAAGCAACCACACACCCACAGCTCATCCCTCACACAAGCCACACACCATCAGCACACCAACAAATACCTACCTCACATACACCCAGCAAAACACACACTCACACACCCTCACCTGCACACCAACAAACACATCACTCACCATCACCACCCATCACCATGCCCCCCAAGAAGAATCACAAGTTCCTAGATTGTGAATTGGAAGTCATGGTAGACGAGATCCTCAGGGTAGAGCCACAGCTGTTTGGCACACTTGTCCAACAGACCCCCATCTCCCAGAAAACCAAGATGTGGGAGAGGATCATCAACAGGGTGAACGCACAATCACCATGTCGGCGCACAACGAGCGACATCCAGAACAGGTGGTATGACGTGCGCAGGAGGGTACGGGACCTGCTCAAGAAAGACTACATCAACAGCCAATACACCGGCAGTGGCCCTCCTGCCAAGCCAATATATCTCAGGTCCTGGGAGGAGAAGGTGCGGGCCATCCTTCCGCCAGTGAGCGTATATGGACTAGAGGACATCCCAGAGCCTGGTGAGTACACAACAAATGTACACAATATACTGCCACAAAACACACACACACATCACTGTCAAGGGGAGAGTCAAACCATGCACTCATAGCAATTACACAGCAACCAGAACAGAATCATCCCAAAATGAGTATGTCAGTCAGATAAACACAACACATGCCATCAAAAAAGTCACATCCAACTGTGCCATCACATGTACAAACACAACTACAACTACAGCTAGGCAGTGGCACAAATAGAACTAACAAACACATCCAGACATGTAGCCACCACAACAACACCAACACACAGTGAAGACCACTCAAAGGAAGGAATTCTGTGTATGCTGGCCAAGTCAGTGTAGCCAATAGCATCATGGGAGTCGCAGTCACACATATTGCCCCCCACAACTGTCCCATCAACACCACCATGAACCATGCGCACATCACAGGGAGTGGAGAAGGACTCACAAGATGGCTGACACTGGCAACTGCTGTGGGGAGCACAAGGCCCTGCTGGCAACTGTGCACCAACAAACAGCAGGACACCACTGACTGACATCCTGAGAGACAACTTCCACTCCCTGCAATGCAAGCACGTTCCATGGTGGGATATCTGGCTGGCTGGGTGGGAAGGAGGACTTGCAGCACTGACCATAGTCACAAGCACCTCCCCTCACACACCCCCAACACAAACTCCACAGAACCCACCTGGTAGAATGCAATGCCCCATCCTAACACAAGATCCCACAAAGAACTACCACCCTGGGTTATGTTGTGTGAAGCACAGGGACACTCATGGGACTTTTAGCCAAACAACTGCCAGGACAACACTCCCATCCATCCTGTCAGCACAGCCAGCCCACCCCACAGGGAAGCAGAGTCAAAAGGAAGGAAGCATGGGCATGCTGGGAAGGGGGTGGAGGCAATAGCATGATGGGAGTCGTAGTCACAGCTCTACATCCCCCACCACATGGCCCAGCAAGCTCACACTCACGCATGCACATCCCACAGAGAGTGGAAAGGCCCATCAAAGATGTCTGACACTGTTGCTGTGTCGTGGGGAGCACAAGGGCATGCTGGGAACTGCACACCAACCAACAGCAGGACACCACTGTCAGCCATCTTGCCATTGCACACACACCCACACATACTGAACTCCCCACAAAAGCAAGTAAGTTTGGGAATGCTGGCAAGTGGGGTGGAGGCAATAGCATGATGGGAGTGGCAGTCACTGATATTGGTCACCCCCACAACTGTCCCATCAACACCACCCTGAACCATGCTCACATCACAGGGAGTGGAGAAGGACTCACAAGATGGCTGACACTGGCTACTGCTGTGGGGAGCACAAGGCCCTGCTGGCAACTGTGCACCAACAAACAGCAGGACACCACTGACTGACATCCTGAGAGACAACTTCCACTCCCTGCAATGCAAGCACGTTCCATGGTGGGATATCTGGCTGGCTGGGTGGGAAGGAGGACTTGCAGCACTGACCATAGTCACAAGCACCTCCCCTCACACACCCCCCAACACAAACTCCACAGAACCCACCTGGTAGAATGCAATGCCCCATCCTAACACAAGATCCCACAAAGAACTACCACCCTGGGTTATGTTGTGTGAAGCACAGGG
>CAWUFW010028311.1:0-22448 GCA_963921515.1 Calotriton arnoldi | reverse complement strand
GTACAAACCAGACCCAGGATGGGCCAGGAGCCCGCATACACCAGAGTCACAATAAGTAGGGCACAGCAACACACCCATCGGCATGGCCAATCCGTCCCATGCCACATGTGCACAGCACACAGTCCCATTGCCAAGCACACACAGCTACAGATGCTACAGCCACACACACGCCTCCGGGGAAACCCATGTACGAGATTGCACGAACTGTTAATGTCAGGCGACAAATACATACTTCGCCAGGTGCAACACAATAACAAATCTCATTCTCTCCACAGGTGACGAACTGCTGGATGCTGGGGATGGAGCCAGCAGCCAGCACAGCCAGCCTACAAGCCCCCAACGAGGACACACGGATCTGGAGGATCTGTCCTCCTCTTGGGACACGGACCACCAAGCAGGCCCATCTGGTGTGGCAGGGCCCAGCCGCTCCCAGGACCCCTCCTACCCACCAACCCATCATCCAGGGCTGCTGAACATTCCCAGCCCCCTGCTGCCACTGTCGTTGCGGCCACACCCACGGTCATTGTGGCCACTACCACTGCCGCAACCGCCACCATCGCCGCACCGACCACCACCGCCGCCACCACCGCCACGTCTTCGCTGGCACCAGCCCCAGCGCAGGTGGTGGCCCGGACGACTGGATCCACCCTGGGAGCCACAGCGAGGACCGTGGTGAGCAATGTGGCTAGTGGGCAGGCCGGTGGCAGCAGGACTGGTAGGAGGAGCAGGGTCAGGGAAACGCCAGCCTCCCTGGGAGCCATGCCCTGCCTCACATGGCCAGAGTCCTTGGGGCCTATGAAGAGGCCCAAGGACAATGGGTCCGGTCTGCTTCAGACACGCGTGAGGTGCTGGGGGTGCTGAGGTCCATGGACGCCCGTATGGGCCAAATCGTGGACCTCATGGGCCAGCTGGTGGTGGCGGTGAGGTCACAGCCAGGGACAGCAGCTCCCCTCCGCCACCACCTGCCGGGGCGCAGGGTGGAGCAGCAGTGTCCAGTTCCCCTGCGTCCACAGCCAGTGAGCACACCTCAACCACCAGCATGTCGCAAGCAGGCACCCCCTCGCAAGCGTGGAAGGGGCCGTCCGAAGAGAAACAGATCTCCCGGGAGGACTTCGCACGCTCCAGACGCAAGTGAGGCAGCCAGCCAGCCTTCCGCCAGCCTTCCTTGACCAGCCACTGCATTGACTTGGACTACGATCCCACTCCACACAGCCATCTGGATGGCATGTGTGTGTTGGACTATGGACATAGAACCAGTGGGTACACCCTGAGCATCACGCAGCCATGACCGACAGCTCATTGTCACTGCACGCACCACTTTTGTCATCACCTTACACACAATCACATGTCACAGTTTGTAATAAATGCACCTTTTCACTAACTGCTGTTTGTGCCCTGTGTTTTATTTGTACGGAATACAACGGCCACCTTGGGCGGAAAGGCACCTGATGCGTGGCATGGCAATGTGAATCCGGAGGGCCTGTAGGGACCTAGGGGTGGGAGACAGAACAGGAGCACATTCAATGAGTGTGTCACACACCCATCACACAGTACATGTCAACAACTACAAGCAATGTACACACATCGCACAGAGCAATAGGGCACAATGCCACAGCCACCAACAGTGGCATACTACCCCTGGCCATGGAGCGTTGACACACAGCACGCAGTGAACAAGCGGCCACCCTGACACAGCACACACACACCTGCACAGATACAGCCACATCAGCCGTCGTACATGGACACTCACCGTCAAGTGAAGTAGCGGGCGATGAGCTGCTGCCGCACATTACCAGCTTCCTCCTCTCCGCTGTCCTCCTCACTCGAGGCTGTCCTGGTCTGCGGGCTGGGGCCCTGGTTGATCTCCGTCATCCACGATGAGGGGGATCTGCTTCCGAATGGCCAGGTTGTGCAGCATGCAGCACGCCACCACTATCCGGCACACCTTCTGTGGGGAGTACGCCAGCGCACCCCGGTGCGGTCCAGGCACCTGAACCTGGACTTGAGGAGGCCAAGGTACGCTCGACCACACGTCTGGTCCTCCCATGTGCCTCATTGTAGCGATCGTCTGCTGGGGTGCGAGGATTCCTCAATGGACTGAGCAGCCATGCCCCATTCGGATACGCAGAGTCACCTGGGTGTGAGGGACACAGAGAACCGTTGCAATTCCAACTGGACAGGGGACAGCATCGCACAACCAGCACGCTACACCACTCCACATACTCACCGACAATACAGGCACGATCCTGTTGCATATTGGACATCAGTCGTGGCAAGATGCTGTTGCGCATTATGTGTGCGTCATGGGCCGAGCCTGGGAACTTTGCACACACGTGGGTGATCACCATGTCCGCAAGGCACACCACTTGCACATTCAGGGAGTGCGTGTGCTTCCTGTTGCGGATACAGGTGCTCAGTGGCCTGTGGTGGAACAAGGCCGACATGTGTGCAGTCAATGGCTCCAACGACGTGTGGGATTCTGCCAAGGGCATAGAATGCACCCTTCACTGCCGCCAATTCACGAGCCCTGGGGAAGCGGATGTACCTGTTTCGGTACAGCATCATGGCTGCCAGTACATCCCTCAGCACCTTGCTGAACATGGGCTGGGACATCCCTCCTCCAATGCCCACTGTGTGCTGGAATGACCCAGTGGCGAAGAAATGCATGGCGGCCATCACCTTAGCCGTGGGGGTGACAGCAGTCGGATACACCCTGCGGGGACGGAGATGGGGTTCTAACATGGCACACAGTCGATGCAGGGTTGGCCTGTCCAGCCGAAACTTCCTAATAACCTCTGTATCGTCCATGTCCGCCAGCAATTGGTATGGGCGGTCAATGTTCGGTCTCCGCCTAGGGACAATGGCAGAGGACACATGTCAAAGCAACACGACACATAGCAATTTCGCATACACATCACTGACATGACTGAGCAAGCACATGAGCCACAGCCCAGCTGTCAAGCTGGGGCGACACGACCACAATACACTTACACAGGTCTCCCAACAATGGCAATGGCTAGTGATACAAACCACTGCCATGTGCATGCACATGGGGATCTAGGCCCCAATGACTTGCGGGCGTGCTGATGGGGACTGACTGCATATCCGTCAAGCGGCAACGCCACGGCAACATGAATGTCTGCTGAGCATGGAACTGCTTCCGCGGCTGGATGAGTATGGCACACGACGACCGACGATGTGGGCACAGGCTGAGCGGCCAAAACAAGTGGGACCTGTGGCACGAGGGGATATGAGACAGTAGTAGGTGTCAGCACTGCACCCTATGTACAGCACTGTACGGATCACACCTCCCGAAACATTGACAGGTGTCCACATTGACAGCCCCATGCCAAGACGGCTGTGTGCTTGCAGTCACACGTCACAGGTGAGAGGTTACATTGCACGTGCCAGGTGGCAGTCGTACATAGTGGGAGCTGGCATGTGTGTGCATGTGTCTCCTGTTCAGGATCCACCAGATGGGCGCTGACTCTGTACTGACCATTGGACACAGCATGTTCCGTGGAAGGCTTGTGTGTGTGGGATGGTGGCACTGGATGTGCCTCCGTTGGGTGGGGGGCCATGCACAGGGCGGGTACGTCGATGATTGCGCATTGTTGGTCACGGTGGGTGCACCAACTGAAGATGTGTTGCCCTGTGTTCAATTCCTATGTCCGCATGATGATGGACTGTAGATGTGGGCAGACTACACATTGGTCGATGTGCTGTCTATATGCATGTGCCTTCACACCAGGCACAGCTGCCCCTGCACATGTGACCCCTGCTGGACTCGCTGCTGGGTCTGTGGAGCTGATGCACCTTCTGCGCGTGGGGCGGACAGCTCTCCTCACTTCCCTCATTGCGCATGTCATGACTTTGCCGCAGGTGACATGGATCATGGAGGGCCCACATGTACGCGTGGGTAGGCTACACATGATTGTACACTGGTCGCCACCCCCAGTCAGTGTTTCGAATGGGAAGGTTGTCGTGCTGGTGGTATGTTCGATGTGGCGGATGGGCGGGCCTAGGTGCGGGCTTACATTCCGGACATGGGGGGGTAGTTGGATTGGCGACTAGTTGCAGTACACACGGGACACGTCTCTTCCTTTCCACATCTGGGTCATCCCTTGTACTAACTGACAGTGATACAGTCATCTTCGCCCCAGCCCTCATGTCCTCCCCTCGCTCCCCCAATATGCATGCTCACCTGCGAGGCTAGCGCTTGCACAGGCAGCCCCAAGCTCGCACCAGAGAGGGCAAGGAGTGTATGTGTGGGTCCAGTTGCACGAGTGGGCTGTCTCAGGGTATGATGTGTGGCGGGACGCCGTCCACCTGCGTGGTGCCCCAAATGGAGACCCGGCCTGCATGGACTATGCATCACAGTCTTCGCCTTCCGGATCCGCCACCTGCGACACCCAGTGGCTGTGGCTGCCCTTGCGGCCAGGCCGCGTCCGTCTGTGGCTGATGGCCCACACATTCACTCTTTGGCCTCTCTGGGGAGGGCTCGGGGTGGTGGCGCACGCGCTTGCACTTAGTCGCAATGGCATGTGGCGTGGTTGGTATGATGGGCAATGGATGGGATGGTGCGAGCCACCTCCCGTGGCGTCAGTGCTGCTCGTGCTGTGGTGCGTCCCCTACACTTCCATTTGACTTGTGCCATGCTAGACGTTGAGGTTCTATTGCCTGCGTGATATGACCAGGAGGAGCGCGAGGAGACCTCTCACACACCATGCTCCACTGCCATCCCGTGCCCTGTATCGCCTGTGCGGATTGACTATGTTGGGGTTACACCTGGTCGACTGGGGCTGTGTGTGCCTTGTCAAGGGGCATGGCGGGCGCACAACAGGATCCAGCTTGTCCACAGAGGGTGGGCTGAGGTGCGCCTGGTACCGCTTTGTACGTGTGCCCGGCTGCTGTGCACACACGTGTTCACTCCCCCGACAGGTGTCCTCTCACAATGCCCAGGGAAGCGGTGGTGTACTGTTCATGACCCCTCCCAACACGGCGTGCTCCAACTTGGCATGTGCGCATCTACCCGTCGCACCCACCCACCTGAGCACTGCGTCCATACGACTTCACACGACACATGTGTGTCTTCCACAGTAGTGCTACTCATTTGCGTTGACATCCAATACCAGTGGACTACATGGTCATGTCACGACTGCCGTGTACTTCACATACTCTCATCCTCTCTCATTCGTACTTGTGAAATGAGTCAGCGGAGACAGTTTTGGTTTCAAACATTATATTGAGTCTTCTGTCCTCTGTGATGCAGTATAGTGGACACTACTGGCAGCGGAATACATGTTGAGGATATACTGAGCATGATTGCAAATGGGATAGGGTGTGGGGTTACATGTGATTGGCTGTTGCATGTGGGATGTGGGCTTCAGAGTGACATCTGCTTGGCCAAGGCTGTGCTAATGTACATTTACGTATAGCTGCGGAGCTGCGGACTTTGACACAGACGGTATACATGTAGCCTACCAGACCGCTTGGCATCATGGGCACAGTCCATCTCAGTTCCATGTGACAGGTTTGCTGCGGTTGTTCCTCATGCACGCGTGCATGTGAGATGACATCAGGGCATGTGCTTGCGTGCATGCAGCGGCGTGCCACTTGTTGTTGCACTGTGGTGGTTACTGGACATGTCACAGTCACTGGGGTCGTGTTGTTGTTGTATGCACTTGTCGTCCATGCAAAGGTCCTGGTATGGGATTCCCGGGGCGGGGGTGGGAGGGTGCAGCACCCACAGACTCCAGGCGACCTATTCATGTCCACTGAGCGGTGTGTGTGTCCATGTGCGCTGGATCCATGTCGTGTCCTGGTTGTTCGTGCAGTTCCGTCCATGTGGGTGCGATACACAGAGCCCATGCCACTGCCTCCCACGATGCATGCGGTGTTCCTGGATGTGATGGGGAACAGTGTGCATGTCCCGGTCATATCCGATGTCATGGCGATGTCGTTGATGGTGTGGTTACAGTTGCCGGTCGTTTGGTATGGCTGTTGTGGTGGTGACTGGCCAGTCCGTGCGGAAGCTAAGCATGGGTGCGGGGTTGGACATCATAGGTCACTCGGGGAACCTGCGTTGTGGTCCGACGTATTTACAGGTTGTCAGGTATGCGATGCCGTCCAGCAGGGCTTCCATGTCATTGGTGGTGTACATGTTTGCCAGCCAATGTAGCGGATGGTGGCTGTCAAGGTGTTGTTCGTAAGTTGTCCCTTGGAGGACCATGATGGGGCATGCTGGGTGACATTCGATGTAGCTGTTCTCGATGATCCGTCGTGTGGAGGCACAGTGGTCCCATTTCAGTGCGGGTGCGATGTTGGCCACATACGCCATGCCCCCATAGGCAGAGCAGGCCCTGTCGTGTGCGTCCAGAGGGAGGAGTAGTGGTAGCAGGTCCGCCTTCAGACATGCCGGGTTGGAGAGGCATATCTCGACGGGATGCTGGTAGGGACACCTCCGACAGTAGAAGACGGGCATGACGCAGCTGAACAATGTGATGCGGTAAGTCAGTCGGTAACTTACGTTCAGCAGGGACAGGAGATCGCATCCCAATGTATGGCAACAGGTTGGTTTTGTACAGCTTGAGCTGTTCGGCGTAGTTGGGTAGGTGTGTTGCGGTTGCCATTTCGCAGCGGTGCGTTGTGGTGGCGTGCTCCGGCTGTGTGTGCAGTCTGCAATGTGCACGCTCCGAGGTTGCTGTGAGCTCTGTGTAGTCGTAGGGAGACAGGACTTGTGTTCTGTTGGCTTGTTTGGAGGACACGGGCCCTCTTCCCACATGCTTCTCAGACAGTTCAAGGTCAGTGATGTGTGACTCCTTCCAATTAACTTGCATGTGGCCGACATGGGGAAGTGTTTTCTTCTTTCTTCCCGTCCGTTGTGTGCTTCTGTGATATGCGCTATCTGCCCTGTGGTCGGTCTCCTCGGCATGCCTGTGTTGGTCTATTCTTGGACAATGGCTGTATTCACCGGCTTCTGTCGTAGGGCTGTGGTTTCGGAGTTGGAATGGAAGGTCATTCAGTGCTGTCTGCTCTCCCTTGTGTGGGCGGCAGGCTGCCTTTCCGCTCTGCGTTGGGCCTTGTGTGTGAATGTTATTCTTGGGCCACCTGTTGTCGGTCCCGGGCTCTTTGGTGTTCCGTTTTATATGTCTTGTTCATATGTGCAGGGTGGTATGGGTGTTTCAGTGTGGTACTGGCGTTCCTCTTCCCGAAGAGACCCTGCTTCTCCTAGTTGGTGTTGCCGCCGCTGTGTGCTACGCCATGTTTGTTACACTGGGGTGTGTCCTGCTGTTGCGTGTCTTCACTGACATGTGTGCGTCGGTTGTGTGGCGTTGGGTGTTGTCCGTGAATTGGGCGTTGGGGACATGTCTGTGGCAGGCCTGTCACGTGTCATGTGCGTTCGGGGTGGGGCTGATGTGTGTGCTGCTTGGTTGTGTCCCTGTGTCTGTGTGCGACGCATGCATGGCGCTGCGGTTGGCCTCTGCGTTGTGCGCATGTGTGGCGGCGTCATCGGCGCTTTGGGGCCGTGAGCGGGGTGGTTGGTTCCTAGTCCCAGGTGGTGTGTACACATGTGTTCTGCGATGTTACGATTTGGCCTGTGTGTCATATGTGGATGCAATGGTGGATGTGTAGTGTACACGCTGGTGGGGGTTGTCCGCTTTTCCGCCCTTGCACTGTGTGCGCTGTTTGCGTGCACTTGTTGTGTGTGTGCCTACCTGCGTCTCCGCGGTACGTTGCGTCCTTGGTGGTGCATCAGCAGGAGCATGGGGAGTGCCTGCAGTGCTGGATTCATGCTCGGGGAGCCGCTTCTTCGTTGTCCGTGCTCGGCGTCCGTGTTACCGCTTCGGTTTGTCGTACGGTATCTCTTGGCCGTGGGAGCCGTTTGTTTGCGGCATCGTAATTTATGCGCCGGGCGGTGACGTGTTTCGTCGGACGGTGTGTGTCAGTTGTGCTGCGCCGCTACGTGTACGGGCGCACTTTGATGGCGGACGGTGTTGCTGGCTTGCCGGCGGTGTTTGGCCTACTTTTCGCATCGTAGTTGGGCGGGCGTGTGGACTGCTGCGTGCGGCGGTAACTGGTGGTTTTGCATCCGCCAGCACGGCGGTTGTGCTTCCGCCCGCCATCGTAATGGGCCCCTTAATTTTTATTTTTATGTTATTGGTGTATGTATATATATATGTATTTATATTTTTCAATATGTTTGTAACAAAATATAATTTATTAAAATAATTATTTATTAATATTATTAAGTAACTATATATATTATATTTTATATATATCTATGTTTAATTCAGTTTTACATTATATGTATTAATTATAATTTTAAACATTTTCTAATAATTTTACAATGTTTATTTTAATTACCTGTATTATTTAATTTATATTACATTATATTTTAAACATTAAAAAAAAACAATATTTTTAACAACGATATTTTTAACAACGATATTTTTTATCGATATTTTTGTACTTACCATTATGTAGATAGGACTTCGATATTCTGGACATCGATATTTCGGTCTGATATTTTTGTCGGCCGATATTCTAGTCGTCGATATTTTGTCAGTGAGTCGATGCTCCACGCAGGCTACAGGCTGCAGCCTGCAGTGGAGCTACAGAGAAGAAATGCGCATGACTGTTTGCCCAGTCCCAGAGGGGCTGGCCATGAGCAGTACATCCGCGCTTAGTAGTGGGCAAACCACTCCTCCCCAGCCTCTTGCTCCGAGAGCAGAGCAGCCCTGCCCGGTCCACCCACTGGGGGCAGCACAGAAACATACGATAATGATAACAACTCAAAGTTATTATCATTTTTAGAGTTCTCATTCTTCGCACACTGCTTAGCAGCAGTGGGGCGGCGAGCACACCAGCCACAGCGGAGGTGAGCCGCCACTGTTTGCGCGCCGCTTTAATTGCATTTCTTGTTAGATTGGCTTTGTCTCTGACTACGCCTCACGACGTGTACTTCGTATTTGTGCCATAGTTTACAGAGTGATTCGATATGTTGATATGTTTAATGATATTGATAGGTATTTGTATTCTCCTCGTGAGAACTCTAAGCATAGCGAGCGTCCACAAGATGCATTTATGTGTATGATATTGAAATTTGGGAGATCATATCTCACTGCCTTAAGAGGTTGATAAACTTACTACCAGTCAATGGAGCCATTGTCACATTTATAGCATTATTTCTTGTCCATACACATGTTGGTCCTAAAGCCTTAAAATGAGCTCACAATCTTCGCATCAGCTAGTCCAATAGGCCATACTGTACTAAATACTGGTTGCAAAAAAATTGGTTTCAATTTGCGACCAGTATTTTTGTGTGACTGGCATGTTTGTCATGGCTAAGTTGTTACGTCTTCATTGAGCCCCTATTTTATTGTCTTGAGTTTCAAGATCATTTTAGCTGCTTGAGGCCTCTTGTAGACCAGTGTGGAGGCACTTCTTTGCCCATGTATAAATGATCTGACAAACCAACCCTGTCACAGCCCAGCAATTTCTACCAACTGTAATTGCTCTTGACAAAGGGCGTTCTGCGCCAAGGCCAGAGGTAGAGCCTCAGGTGGTAGTGGATCAGACTAGCAGTGCAAGCACCAGAATTCAGATGCCCCCTGTTTCCCCTGACAAGGCCACCTGGAACCACCAGAGGCTTACCAGAATCCAGGAGTTGAGTCCCTTTCCAGTACATGCTTTCATGTGTTGGTGGGCAAGTAAAAATCCCCAAGATTCCTTCCACAGAGTTCTGAAATCCAAGGACTACTGTTAATTCCAAAGATTATCTCTGGGACATACATCCCCAGACAAGTGAGCAGTCCTTTGCCTTTCCTTGACAACGTAAAGCTATGCATGAACAGAAACAAAAGGGAATCCTTTGCTGCACGTAGTGCATGCAATATTGACAAGAGAGTCCGGTGATTCCCATTTTTGTGAGGGTTGCGCACAGTCTGTCAAGGTTTAAGACACTCCACTGTGAGTACTGCCAAGATGAAATAGAGCGAGACACAGGGGACAAAATGTTGGGAATAGAAATGGAATCTGCCATCCTAGCTATTTTCGACAGCAACTGCTATAAATATGTAGCTGCATCTGAGGGTAGCCACGTGACGGGAGTTGTGCAGCTCCCTGCGAGACCCGGAATTTTCAGGATCTTAGAGATACAGTGTGGGGCCGATTACGATGAGTCCTCTGACCTCAGGTTGGTGGCTTTCCGACACTCACTCATTTCAATTCCGACCGGCTGATTGCGAGACACGCCTGGGTCAGGAGTCCGGAACCGGCCGCTGGTCATTCCGGCTGGCTTCCGGAACCGGCCTGTAATCATAATAGACGGCGGTTTTAGCCTCCTCCAGATTACGAGGTGACGTACCGGCTTCCGGCAGGGTTTCCACGCCGGCCTTTCCGCACATGGGAGCCCTGTCGGAGAAGAGTATGTGTTTGGGGGCCCTTTAGCAAGGCTCCTTTCCCTTGCGGACTCGGTTGGGGGCCGAGGTCCCTGCACCCCAGTGCGAGCATCTTGGGTGCAGGGATTAACACCACCTCACCTTTCCCTAGAAGGGGAGCATGTACTAAGGCCGAGCTTACAGCTGTAACACATGCTCCCTAGGGAAACACGAATAGGAAGTGACTCAAGCACCATGTGCTGTGAGTTGCATTATGACTAGGTGGTCGGGACCACCACCGACTGGAGGGTTGAGTCGGTCCTTTTCCGAGAGACAGTGCCGGGCGGACGCAGGCTCACCCGACATCGTGTAATAGGCCCCTGTGTGTCAACGGACGTCTTTACCTGCACAGACACTTATGCTGGAAACAGATCATGGCACATGCATGCCTAACATCTGAAGGTGATTCTTGAACTAGAACTCTCACAGACTGATACCCCTAATACCAGGAGGGCGTATCTCCGCTCTGGGTCGGAAAAGCCCTCCAGACCAATCCGGATCCGGGGATTGTTTTCCGACCTGAGTCGGACCCCTGCAGTCCACGACCGAGCGAGTATGATGCGGTCAGAGGCTGCCGGACTCAGCCGGCTTGTCGGACTCCTATTGTGGAAGTCAATGGGAGCCGGCTCGTGATGATGTGTACATGGGCTCCTCATTGACTCGCCGGCATACGAATTCTTGCACAGGGGGCCCCCTGCAGTGGGTACGGGCTGGAGCGCATCCGCACTCAGAGCACGCATGTAGTAGTAGGAGACCCATGGGTCCCCCTGTGTCCGATTTCGATTGTAGCTGGCACGGTGAAGGGGGTCCGGCACGACCCTTCGAAGTCCGCGTCCTGGAGCTTTTTTTTTCGCGGTCGTGGAGGGCTCCGGCTCGCGATCCGGCTGTCCCGGATGCGTGCACAGATACTGGCCCGGTCGTAAACGCCTCACATTGCGTGTCACGGAATCGGAGTGCGAGCGAAGCCGGACGGAGCCGGCCCTGACCCGGAGCGTAGTCGGGTCGGCGATTTCGCTGCTCACTCTCATCGTACTTGCTCGCTCGGGCGGCTGTACGACTCCGGTCGGGACTCGAGCCTCCGACTTGGATCCGGGTTAAGCCGGATGCGATTCGGAGCCCTACACGACCGAGATCGGAATACGACCCCAGAGTCTGAAGCACGATGCATAACCCAGCATTCCTAAGACCATTGGAGTCGCTGTGATATAACAGGGTTGAATATAAGTCTCATAGCAGAGCATCATATGATGCTAGGACAGAACAAGAGTGCACTATGAAGAAACAAGACACATAAGTATCCTAAGTCAAGCCCTTAAAACAAACGGTGGCAGAAATGTTTGCCCCGCCCAAATGTAGACCAGTCTCTTCATTTCTAACTCACTTCACTTTTTCCCGTGGTGATGCTCCTTGATGCACTGTAGTCACTCGGCTGACCATTGGGTCCCGCAGGGCTGAGGTTAACCAGCCGTCTTCCTGCCAAATCAAAGGTTAAAGGACATTGACAGATGCCTGGCCTACACATCTCACCACCCTGAGTGGTGGATCCGCACGTCACTCTAAACACATGAGCGAAGTCCCTGGGCATCTTTCGATGGGAGGCCAGCACAGTACAAGCTGACAATCCCTACTCAAAGGTCTCAAAGTCGTTGCCTTTCATAAAAAATGGCAACAGCAAACCTCATAGGGAAGAAAGAATGCCAGTAGGGATTACCCAGTGCCTCGTGATCATCCAGGAGAGAGTTCCTGGACTCTAAATATTTCCACTGGCATTGAGGCACAAGTCCAACTCCATGATTCTGCCTCTATTGGCTATCCTTGTTTTTTATTGGTGCCTCAAATGCGAACTTTCAGTGGCTCCACATGGCCCATAGAGACACGTTGAAGAAATTCAGCCTCAATTGTGTTCTTTAGCACCTCAGGTTGACCGGGTTAATAGCAGCTTTACCCTTCTTAAATCCTGCCAGCAGCACTTTCTTTGCAAGTCGGATGACTTTTCTAACAGCCAGATTAATAATATTTCATTTTATTTTTGTAGTATGTCAGAGGGTGCAAGCAGATTGCTTCATTTTACTAGAAAGAAAGCTGTTATCCCATGTGATATAATATTGTGTTGCAAAACATTCAGTTAGAGATAAAAAATCGGACTAGCTGAAAGAAAAAATAACAACTCTCTTTTATGAGGGGATATGCACCCCTTTAAATGGCGTACTGCGTGCATGTGGCAAATCCATTTGTTCAGAAAATACCAACCTGCGTATAGAGCAGCTATTTCATCTTCTCTTTGGAGAGGATCACTGAAAGTCTGAACACAAGACTATGCTTAGCTATGTAAACCCTCTTCATGCATTGTGGAAAAGCAGGCCAGTTATGAAAGATCCAGAATGATGGTATTGTCAGGTGATGAGGCGCCGCTATTGGAAAACCTAAAACACTGTGGTAGAAATCCAAGCATTGCTTTTCTCAGATGAAGGCACAAGAGGACGTCTGTGGTAGGTAGCCAATACCTAACAACCTCCCATATCTCCACGCCAATACACCCATAATTTTGATGCCCCCTGATGGTAGGAAAAAGACTGCAGTAAAATTACTATGAGTCGGATTGTTGTACAGGAAAATTTTAGATGGAGTGCTCATGTCTAAGGCCTGAGTGATAGCGCCTGCTCCTTCCTCGCTCATGCAAACTGCTTGTTGAAGGAACAATCACATAAAGCAACGGAGAACCCTGCACACCCACACGTCAGAGGCAAGACTAGTGCCTTCTAGAATTAGCCACAAAGAAGGAAGCAGTCAATACTAAAGTTCTTGATTGGGACTCAAAGTTAGATTTTGGAGCTCGTGCACAGGTGCCAAAATCGCTCTCCAGAGCTACGCCCAGAATCAAGTATAATCCATACAGACATAAATCTGTAGAGAAGGAAAATTTAGAGAAGAAAAACTTGAACTGTAAAAATTCTGGGACAAAAATGACAGCAAGTGAGTGAAAGAGCAACGAAAATGCGTCTTCAATGCTTTGAAATTCATTGGGACTCCAAAGCAGCCTCTTTAAGTGTGTTTCAACAAGAATTGAAGCTTTAGTAAGTCCAAAACTAGCCATCTTGGATTGGAATACTCCAAACAACCATCGAAATGAATCCGCCACCTTGGACTGGGGACTGGCCATGCCACTGATCAGAATACAGAAGAAGAAGAGATTAAGGAGAATTGCATCAGAGTCTCCAAACACCAGGACTGAGGCTTTAAAATATTTCACTGGACTTCAGATTCACGTGGAGAATACTGCGCTTACTCTGCCTTTCTTAGAGCAGCATTGTGGGGGTATACAGCATCTCAGTGCATCTCCAGGGGCATTTGAGGCCCGCTGAGATCAGCGCCGGTAGCAACAGAATTTTGCTTTGCTTGGAATTTGCAGATGAAAAGAAAACAAACACCAGAAGTGGTAAAAGTTGTTAATGGTGGTGTTGTCTTCTTGCCCTGTCCGTTACCACACTTGCATTATTACATTGAGTGATTTTGGAACTTTTGTAGAACAAATGCTTTTTGATTTGCTCAACGTGACCCCCAATTTAAGATGATAATCAGGATACAATGGCTAACACTGCACAAGCTTTTCATGATTTGGGAGGAAGATCTCTGCAGTTACACTCTGTCTGTGCAAGTTGCACTGTTAGATGCCTTAAATAGTGCAACCAAGTTTAGCAGTCACCCCCTTTCACTCTTCCTTTGAATTTGAAACCACTGCACCATACTGTCACAAGGAGCTCAGGAATATTCTTCATAAGCATAAGACTAGTGTTGTCCAGGCAAAGTAATTGACTGTCAGACTGTGTTTCACCTAAAGATCCAATGCAGTGTAATAGGATATATACCATTACCAGACCAAACTTGGGGTCCAACACATATGGCAGTATACAGAGACACGAATATGACCAAGTGTATAAGGCGCTGACATTTACTTGCTGCTTTTACCCTTTTCTTAGTGCCCATGAAGGGGGAAGAACTGCACTTCTGATCTGGATGCTAATATCATATCTGTGTTGAGAACAGTGCCAAGAGCATACCCAAGACTACTCATGTTCAGAAGAACAAAGCATTCTCCACACTCTGCCAGGCTGCATGTTGTTAAAGGCCACTCTGAGTGTGTGGCTGACCAGTAGCAAATGTCTGGACCACTCTGGTGCCTTCCTTTTTCTGATCATCTGGAGTGGTGGTAAGCAAACTGCCTGAAGTCCCAAGCTTAAATTGGGTAGCGGACTGGGAAATCTATATAGGATAAAGGGCGTGCAAATTGAGTTTCATCTTTGTGTACAAATTAATGTTATGATTTTTAGGAAATGAGCATTGATAAACTGTGTAACATGCTCTTACCAAGAAGGTGTTATCTGAGGTTGCCAATTCAATATGAAGTAGAATGTTTTCCAGTGATGTCAATTACTGTTGTATAAGGATGGCATTTATCTGAAGGATGAATCACAACACATTTGTTCCCTAATTTTTTGTCACATTCTTGCCTCCTGCTACTATTTCTGTGCCTGATTCTAACAGTTGGAACTTGTACTGGATTGTGGTTGTGGATTTCTATATTTACCTCCTTTATCTTTCTCGATGTCAGGAGGAATTTGATGCCTTGCCAAACCACTTCAGAATTTATTTTCATATCCAATCAACAGCTACAAGATTGCCAAGAATTTTTTACCAATTTGTGTTTTTTTCCTCCTAACTTGGGCCCCCTTAACAGCTGACATAGTTCACACTTACCTTTATGTGCACGATAGCACTGTGCCACAGGGACAAGTCACCCTTTCTCTGGGCAATCTAGAAGGGGATTTAACTGATCTACTCAGTATTCAGTTCCTCAGAACAAGCATCCACATGTGTAACCGTTAAAAATTATTATGTACTACTCCCAGTACCAGTCCTACTCTAACCAAGTCAGAAAGGCCTTGATCTTCAAAAAGCTCACCCCTTGAGGGCTTATCATCTGGTGTGATTCCGAAATGGTTACAAATGAAAGACCACATTTCAAACAAAGTTCAGGCTGTTTGAATATCAGGTCATGGCCTTTGGGATTTTCAACACCCCAGCAGCATTTCACTACTTTATAAACAATGTCTTATGAGGGTATCTTGATGTGTGGTTTGTCGTCTACATAGATGACATATCAATCTATTCATGAACAAACAGGGGCTGTACAATATGTTAATGAATTAATGTAATTTATTGAATGCACTCTTTCACTTACAGGTTGTACTGGTTCTAATGAAAAGGACTGAGAAGCACATGAAGAAGCTAAACAGGTGCATATAAAAAGGTTCTGGCTTTTTGCAAAATGAATGTTAATTGGTGATAAGACTGTTTAAAACATTGTGTGTTCCAAGTGCTCAATGCCAGAGAGACAAAGGAGTGTCTGCCCATTCTGGCTTTATTGATTCAAAGGATCTGAAGTAGGTAGTCTGGGGGCATTATCAGTGGTCTGGAAAGAACATGCAGCACTGACATGTGCTGAAATAAGAAGAACCAAAATTGTAGATCACAAAATGTCACAAGGAGCTCTTAGCCACAGAAAGCCCATATAGAGTAAGAGGAAGCTGTTTTACAGAACAATGCAAGGTAAGACTAAAAAGTAGACAGGTAGCCGTGTTTTGAATGATTTGCAGATGCTGAAGTAAATATATGGAGTAACCCAAGTATACAGAATTGGAAAAACAATATGGGACAATATAAGTAATAGCTCAAGTGTTTTTGGAAATTCAAGGGAAGAGAAGGAACATGTCTATGCGGAATCTGAAGGTAATAGAAGTGTGAAGCTTTAAAGACATTGGGGCATATTAGCAAGAACGGCGTTAAAATTCCTGCCGCTAAAGCGGCGATAATGGGCTTGATAATATGCCTTACAGTTCCAATAGAAGCCCAGGATCACAGCAGAACATGGGCTTCTATTAGTGTTCTCAAGGGCATATTATCAAGCCCATTATCGCCGCTTTGACGGCATTTTGCTGCCGCTAAAGCGGCGATAATTTTAACGCCGTTCTTGCTAATATGCCCCTTAATTTTTCCAAAAAGAAAGAAAGTTATCAAAAAATACCCCAAGATTTCAAGCAGATGCCACAGAAATGGGAGAAATATCTAATTTAGGAGGCCATCATAAATATGACCAAACTCAAGCGGGACCTCTGATGATAAGGGTCTTCGTTTCTATCCCTGTTTAATTTCAGTCAGAGTTCATCTATGCTGAAACCATTCTAATGTGGGATTAGACTCTAAATTGCGCATCACCAAGCTCATTGTTAAAAGTTGGAATGACTTGAGTGTTGTCAGCGTAATAGGTCAGGTTGAAGATTTACTAAGTAAGAAAAGAGGGGTAATATACAAATTAAATAAGGTGGAACTTAGAGAAGATCTTTGTGCTACTGCTCAAGGGAGGCATTTAAAAGATTAATGACTGGTTTTGGACCTGCCTAAGGGAAAAGTCCCTGAAACCTGACAAAACATGCTTGAAGACCTTGCCAGTGTATAGAATTGCTGCATTTTGCCTAAGGCCTTACTCATCTGGGTTGCGTAGGACAGGGGAAGGTACAGGGCACTGTTTCTAGAGAATGCTGTGCATAGCCTTAGGCCATGAGCAGCTGGGTTATCCCTGTGTCGAGAGCCTGCTTTGCAGTGCCAATGGTGTTAGGTGAGTAGCTGATTCTGTGGGATAGGCCTGGGCATATGCATGTCTTGCTCGGGTGGGATGGTTTGTGGGCACAGGCCATAGCCTATTTACAGACCATGTGGCCAGAGCCCTCTGAGCATGGCTGAAGGCAATGTGAGGCTCTGTTGAATAGGATGAACGATGGGGCAGGCCCTGGCTGTAAGCTATGCAATGCACCAAGAAATCAATGGTTATGACCTCAGAACCTGCACCTAAATCTGTTGTGCAGGGACAAAGACAGTATGCAACTGATTTGATGGGATGATTTTTAGGTACCGGGCATTGCTATAGACTAGGGGGCGATTCCGATTCGGGCCGGAAAACATGCCGACCGACTCGGTACGGGAATGTTGTCCGACCGACACGTACCAGCGCTTCCCGATCCGCGTAGTACGATGAAATGCATGTGAATCACGACCGACTCAGTACGGAACACAAGCCGAACGACTGAACCGCACGGAAACCAGCCATCCGGTTGGGAAACTACGCGAATCGAACCGACCGACACGCACCAGGAATGAACCCGACAGAAACGTACCCGCGAACTCCGACCCGCGCAGTACGATGCAATGCGTGTAAAACCAGACCGAGTCGCACGGAGCCCAAGCCGTACGACCGACACGCATACAAAACCCAGCCGAAGCAACCCAATACTCCGCGACCGACGCGTCGCCGCACATGAAACCCATCAGGAACACAGCTTGAAAGACTCGGAGAAGCCCGCACGAGCCAACTGCAGCGTCCTACTCGGTCAGAAGAACGTCTCCTACATGCATAAAAAACACAAAGGAAAAAATACAAAAAAAAGGGCCAAACAAGCAATGACAAAGTCAATAAATACAGGGGAAAAAAAACATGGAACGGGGACACACCCCCAACTCCACCCATATAAAGGCCACAAATCCCTACCATGATCCTTTGCAAATTCAACTGACCTGCCAGCACAGAACACCATCAGACAGCAACCACAGACACACTCACAACTCATCCATCACACAAGCCACACACCATTAGCACCTCACAAATAGCACCCTCACATACACCCAGCAAAACCGACACTCACCCACCCTCACTTGCACACTCACACACACATCAATCCCCACCACCACCCATCGCCATGCCCCCAAAGAAGAATCCAAAGTTCCTAGACAGTGAATTGGAAGTCCTGGTAGATGAGATCCTCAGGGTAGAGCCACAGTTGTTTGGTACATTGGTCCAGCAGACCCCATGTCTCAGAAAACCAAGATGTGGGAGAGGATCGTCGACAGGGTGAACGCACAATCACCATGTTTGCACACAAAGGAAGACATCCAGAACAGGTGGTATGATGTGCGCAGGAGGGTCAAGGACCTACTAAAGAAGGATTACGCCTTGAGTAATCGCACCGGCAGTGGCCCTCCTGCCAAACCAGTATACCTCAGGCCCTTGGAGGAGAAGGTGCGGGCCATCCTACCACCAGTTAGCGTATATGGACTATCAAACATCCCAGAGCCTGGTGAGTACACAACCAATATACCCAATATTGTGTGACAATACACACACATCACTGTCAAGGGGTGGTCAAACCATGCACCCTTAGCAAATCCACAGCAACCAAAAGATAATCATCCCAAGATGTGTATGTTAGTTAGACAAACACAATACCTGCCATCTCATAGTGATATGTAACTGTGTCATGACATGTACAAACCTAACAACAAATAGAGCAAGGCAGTGGCACAAATATAACCAACAAACACTGTCAGATATTTTGCCACCACTAGAACACCACCTCACAGGGAAGCTCACTGAAAGGAAGGAATTCTGTGTTTGCTGGTGAAGTGAGTGTAGCCAATAGCATGATGGGAGTTGTAGTCACAGATATTGGTCACCCTCACAATTGGCCCATCAACACCACCCTGAACCATGCTCACATCACAGGGAGTGGAAAAGAACTGACAAGATGGCTGACACTGGGTACTGCTGTGGGGAGCACAAGGCCCTGCTGGGAACTGTGCACCAACAAACAACAGGACCACACTGTCAGCCATCTTGCCATTGCTGTCACACTCACACACAGTGAAGTCGACTCAAAAGGAAGGAAGTATGGGCATGCTGGGGAAGAGGGGTGTAGGCAATAGCATGATGGGGAGTGGTAGTCACAGATATTGGTCACCCTCACAATTGGCCCATCAACACCACTCTGAACCATGCTCACATCACAGGGAGTGGAAAAGAACTGACAAGATGGCTGACACTGGGTACTGCTGTGGGGAGCACAAGGCCCTGCTGGGAACTGTGCAACAACCAACAGCAGGACACCACTGACTGACATCCTGAAAGCCAACTTGCACTCCCTGCAATGGAAGCACGTTCCATGGTGGGTTATCTGGCTGGGTGGGAAGGAGGACTGACAGCTATGACCATAGTTACCAGCAGCTTTTCTCACACACCCTTAACACAAATTCCACACAACTCACCTGGGAGAATGCAATGCCTCACACTCCAATTAAATATCCCACAAAGAACAACCACACTGGGTTATGCTGTGTGAAGCACAGGGACACTTTTGGGACTTGTAGCCAAACAAACGCCAGGACAACACTGTCAGCCATCCTGTCAGCACAGGCACACTACCCCACAGGGAAGCAGAGTCAAAAGGAAGGAAGTATGGGCATGCTGGGAAGGGGGGTGTAGGCAATAGCATGATGGGAGTGGTAGTCACAGCTCAACATTCCCCACCCACATGGCCCAGCAAGCTCACACTGAAGCATGCACACCTCACAGGGAGTGAAAAGCCACTTCTAAGATGTCTGACACTGGCCTCAGCTGTGGGGAGCACAAGGCCCTGCTGGGAACTGGGCACCAACAAACAACAGGACCACACTGTCAGCCATCTTGCCATTGCTGTCACACTCACACACAGTGAAGTCGACTCAAAAGGAAGGAAGTATGGGCATGCTGGGAAGTGGGGTGTAGGCAATAGAATGATGGGAGTGGTAGTCACAGATATTGGTCACCCTCACAATTGGCCCATCAACACCACTCTGAACCATGCTCACATCACAGGAGTGGAAAGAACTGACAAGATGGCTGACACTGGGTACTGCTGTGGGGAGCACAGGGCCCTGCTCGGAACTGTGCACCAACAAACAACAGGACCACACTGTCAGCCATCTTGCCATTGCTGTCACACTCACACACAGTGAAGTCGACTCAAAAGGAAGGAAGTATGGGCATGCTGGGAAGGGGGTGTAGGCAATAGCATGATGGGAGTGGTAGTCACAGATATTGGTCACCCTCACAATTGGCCCATCAACACCACTCTGAACCATGCTCACATCACAGGGAGTGGAAAAGAACTGACAAGATGGCTGACACTGGGTACTGCTGTGGGGAGCACAAGGCCCTGCTGGGAACTGTGCACCAACAAACAACAGGACCACACTGTCAGCCATCTTGCCATTGCTGTCACACTCACACACAGTGAAGTCGACTCAAAAGGAAGGAAGTATGGGCATGCTGGGAAGGGGGGTGAGGCAATAGCATGATGGGAGTGGTAGTCACAGATATTGGTCACCCTCACAATTGGCCCATCAACACCACTCTGAACCATGCTCACATCACAGGGAGTGGAAAAGAACTGACAAGATGGCTGACACTGGGTACTGCTGTGGGGAGCACAAGGCCCTGCTGGGAACTGTGCACCAACAAACAACAGGACCACACTGTCAGCCATCTTGCCATTGCTGTCACACTCACACACAGTGAAGTCGACTCAAAAGGAAGGAAGTATGGGCATGCTGGGAAGGGGGTGTAGGCAATAGCATGATGGGAGTGGTAGTCACAGATATTGGTCACCCTCACAATTGGCCCATCAACACCACTCTGAACCATTCTCACATCACAGGGAGTGGAAAAGAACTGGACAAGATTGCTGACACTGGGTACTGCTGTGGGGAGCACAGGCCCTGCTGGGAACTGTGCAACAGCCAACAGCAGGACACCACTGACTGACATCCTGAAAGCCAACTTGCACTCCCTGCAATGGAAGCACGTTCCATGGTGGGATATCTGGCTGGGTGGGAAGGAGGACTGACAGCTCTGAACCATAGTCACAAGCAGCTTTTCTCACACACCCCTTAACACAAACTCCACACAACTCACCTGGGAGAATGCAATGCCTCACACTCTAATTAAATATCCCACAAAGAACAACCACACTGGGTTATGCTGTGTGAAGCACAGGGACTCTTTTGGGACTTGTAGCCAAATAAACGCCAGGACAACACTGTCAGCCATCCTGTCAGCACAGGCACACTACCCCACAGAGAAGCAGAGTCAAAAGGAAGGAAGTATGGGCATGCTGGGATGGGGGTGTAGGCAATAGCATGCATGATGGGAGTGGTAGTCACAGCTCAACATCCCCCACCCACATGGCCCAGCAAGCTCACACTGAAGCATGTACACCTCACAGGGAGTGAAAAGCCACTTCTAAGATGTCTGACAATGGTGCTCTGTTGTGGGGAGTACTCAGGCCCTGCTGGGAACTGGGCACCAACCAACAGCAGGACACCACTGACTGACATCCTGAGAGTTAACCTGCACCCACTGCAAGGGTGGCATGCTTCATGGTGGGATAACTGGGCTGGGGGAGAAGGAGGTCCGGATGTCAACCAAATACCACCAATGCTGGTCATGCACACACCTCAACATCCACATTGAAATGCATCAGGTTGGCAGGACAATGAGCCACACCAATATCAACTCTCTGACTGTGACAACTTAGGACAATGCAATGTACAGGGCCGCATCCAGAGGTACAGTCACAACTGTCATGTGTTTGAACCATTGATGCCTGCAGAAACATAACATACATCGTGTGTCTCTTCCAAAAACAGGTGATGATGGGGACACAGCAGCAGATGAGGAGAGTCCCTGTCCCAGGCTCCGGTGGCCCCTGAGCTCTCTGGTGTGGAACAGCCTCTGCCCTCATCGGATGGCGAAGACCAACCTGGCACCTCCGGTGTGAGTCATCATGCAGCACCAGCAGGACCACCATCTGCACCCCTGCACCCATTCCTCCAACATCTGCCAACACACAGACCACCCCCGCCGACACGGACAGACCAAGGACACTCAATGACAACAGCACAGGGACGTGCCCACCGTGAAGCAACGGACAACAACCCCAGTACCAACCCCCAAGGGGGCCTAGGGTCACCTGTGCGTGCCACCGCAGGTCCCGCACGTGTCGCCAGGGGTGGTGGGAGGGGTGGTAGGCAGAGGTCGCTGTTTGCAGAGGGGTCTGGACTGCATGATGACCCACAACTGGC